>JAOUZG010036018.1:0-22794 GCA_026289955.1 Argiope argentata
TAGTTCACTTGAAATATCTGAGAGAAAAGAGGATGTTTTGAAAAACGTTTTTGGAAAGTTCATGTAAATGCGTTTCTTCCTCTTCGCCGATCGAAAGCATTCTTTGCGCCGGATAAGATAAAAGTAGCTTTTCTTTTATTCGATAAATGTGTCTCTGATTTAAAACAACAACTCACTTCATCGATGGAGGGAATATTGAAAATGCATTCTATTTATCCTTGTGAAATCTTCACACTTATCCATGAATGGAAATCTGAAAAAGTTTTTTTCCCCTCCGTCAAGGCTCCGTAATTTTGATAGCAGATGCACTATCTTGCGCATTTCTAAAGTAAGATGTAAGGAATAAAAAAATCCCCCTTCTTAAATCCTTGATTGAACATCATTGATTATGAATCGTTTTTTTTTCAGTCTTTATAGAAATAATTTTATTCTTGCTACCGAAAATCAACTGGCTATTATGTGAAGGTAAAATCCTCAGTTGTTAATTCTTTAATACTATAAATTCTAGAGCAAGATGTGTTACAAAAACTAGTGAAATGTTTAGTTTTCATGAATGCAAATACATTTGACCAAGAATATATGCATTGACAAAAAAAATCATTCATTTGAAACAATCAGCAATTATTATTGTCTTATAACTTTAATTTTCATCCTTTAAATGGCAATTGATCATAATCATGTTTAAAAGATATTAGTATTTACACTCATATCTGTTTAAATAACGGCGGGAAAATGCTGCATAAAACATAACTCTATGTATACAACCGAATGTCAGTTTTTTTTGTCTCTTTGATTATTCAACAATTGCGCATCCCTTGGCTAGTGCAACAAAATTCTGCACACATATTTCTTAAAATGTGGAAGAATTAATTGAACCATTTTTAAAAAATGTCTACCCCTCCCCTCCTAACGGGCTGGCTAAAATGACGATTAAAACAATTTTAGTTCTTCTTACATAAGTTTTTGAATAAACATAGCTTAAAATGAAGAAAATTGATTTTATAGTGATATCTTTTTCCTTACTATACAATTTTGATATAATTTTTAATCAAATTCCAAATATATCTGAACTCGGACGAAAGCGCGAACACGGCGGTTTCTTAATTCTCCATGCACCCCCAAACGCTGAGAACAATTTACAACAAATTTCAGAATCTTTTATCCCTTAATATTTCAATTATTTAGGCCATTGCTTTAATTTTTTCTAACAACGATATTAAATGATTGAATTGTAGGAGTCGGATATTCTTAAATTAAAAAAATGAGCAAAAAATAATGTGTGTGTGTGTGAATGAGCAAAAAATAATAGATAAAGAATATTTTACAAAGATAATATTTTATAGCTTACTGAATTTCATATTTGAAACATTTAGAATTTTAGCTCATCAGCTGAATGAATCCCATTTTTAGCACTTAATTTTCATTGATTATGTTTGCCAACATTTTTTTAAAATAAAAATACTCTATTTTCAGACATTTTTCTATCATACTGTACACTTTGATAGAGGGAGCGTATTATTTGCAAGTGATGAATATGCCAATCATTGAAGCACTAAAAGAGATTGGGAGCTGGCATTGCGCCTAAAGACACGCTAGAAAAAGAGGATACAACCTAATTATAAATCCATGGGGCGGTTCTTCTGTTGTCTATGAAAGGTAGCGATTATGAAATCAATCGGTAAAGAAAATTTTTCTAAAGACCAAAATAAAGGATCGTTTCAAAACAAATCTCTGAATCAAATACAAGAAAGATGAAAAGAGAACAAAACGAAATCATGAATCGTGTAGTACAGAAATTAAACGTGAATATCATTTCCTGATTAGAGACTTGACTCAAAAATAGAACGTAATCGAATCGAAAAATTGATTAATGCACTGCTCAAAACAATTAAAGGATATTTTGATTATGGGTTGATCTTGTATCTAGAAAATTGTTTGAATTATCGCCAGGAATAGACGTAGTAGGCTATATGAGAAAAAAATGGCATTTGCTTGCCAGAAAAAATTCATTTTATTGAGAATTTGGGTACAACACACACACACACACACACACACACACACACACACACACACACACACACACACACACACACACACACACACACACACACACACACACACACACACACACACACACACACACACACACACACACACACACACACACACACACACACACGATTTGTGCATATGAGAAAACTAATAAAAAAAGGAGATTCTTTAAAAGAAAATCGTTTTTAGTAGGGGGGAGGGGGATGGTTTCCTCGGACGGCCGGGAAATTGGAACACCTTTGAAGCAACAAGTCAACGAGACAATTATTTATTGAAAGGCTAGGGTATTTTGTCCCACTCACCCAGAAGAGCTCTTTCCATTTCATGGAAAGATTGTGGGGGTGGTAGACGTCCAGGAATTTGTCTGCCTAGAATGTTCCAAACATACTCGATTGGTCTCATGTTCAAAGAACACTCTGTCAAATCCCTTCTTATGATTTCCTCCCTATGATTCCTTAAAGCGTCCTCTTCGATGTGTGCATACTGCAAAGTTTGAAAATAAGAAAAATTAGCATTTTTCCCTCTCTTCTTCCTTTTTCTGGAAAAAAAAATGTTTATATCGTTAATTTAAGCAAGACTTAAAACATCCTTTAATTTTTTCGAGCGGTGTGTTTCAAAAAAAGAATGATACTGTTCTAAATTGGAAAAAATGTTTAAATGAAGTCTTTTTCTGTCTATATACACTTATTAAAGAATTCATTTTGTAATGACAGTTTCATTTGTAAGGTAAGAATTTTGGAAATGAATAAATAAATGAAGGCCTTTTGAATTCTGTGAGCTTCCCTCAATGGAATCAGTTTCCTCTTCTTTTGTAGTGTTACCATTGCGAGAATCAATGCTCATTTTCATCCCATTTCGAGATATCGCCCGGTTGGAGATTTCCCTATATAAAGTGTTGCCACTCAATCTCAATTAGCCAAAGAAAGATGGAAACGATCCATGTAGAGAAGGAAATGGGAATTGGAAAGTAATTGCGTGAGTCGATAGATTCGATTAATGTTTACATTTACGGGAAAATGAGTTTGCAATTACGTATTATCAACGAAGATGAAATATGAGAAGGAGATAATGACACGTTATAACAATGTCTCAGTATTTGAACTTTAATTATTAGATATTTTAAAGCTGTCAAATTGAATTTTAAGCGATTCAGGAGTCTAATAAATATTTACATAGTCAGGTGTTAGGATTAAAAGTAATTCCGTTCAACCTTCATGGGCTATCTTTCATTCAGATATATTTATTTGATCAATTAAGGGCTCAAAGACCAATTAAGCATTTTGATTAAGGCTATAATTCACAACCAAAAACATTTTTAAATTCAAACGTCTGTATACAAATATTTGCTAAAGCTGTTTTGTCTGAGAAAACCCTTTGGAAATTTTACATATATTTCATCAATGGTGGTCCATTGAAAACGAATAATTAAGAATTTTTATACATTTGATGCTTAAAGCAATATATTTGTCAGCCTTTCTTCGGAATTTGAATCAATGTTTGTTCATTCGTAAATAATAATTTATTATTATTTTTTTTACTTTTGTCATCCTTTATTGTAAAATATATGCTTTTCTGATCTCTCATGAAATATTGATTCTTGGCCAGTCATATCTTTAAAAAATTTTTCAATATATGTAAATGTAGGGAAAATTTATATAAAGAGATTCAAAGATATATTATTCGTCAAAGATTGCATTGGAAATATTTAACTAAAATTTTCTTAACGAAGAAAAATTTATAGCTTTGTTTAATTATATGTTTTAATTTAAATAATTATATATTATTACAAGTGTGCTAAGAATCAAAAATTAAACCTAAGCATTTAATTTAATTTCAGCTTGTTTAAGAAAAAATGATGTAATGAAAACAAAAAAAATTGAAAAACAAATCGATGCAAAAAATTTATTTACATGAAAACACCTAAAAAATTGCACTTGAGTTTTTTCCCATGCTGAATTTTAACTTGAAAAAGTTTAATAAAGTTCATACTTCATAAAATTTTATGAAGGTTTCATGACAAGATAGCTTATATGATTTTAAGAATTACTAATGAAATAATTGAAAGAATAAAAGCAAAGAAAGAAAGAAAAGAAAAGAAATTTGGAATAAGTATTCTAAATACACTCACACATTTTATTTCTATAGATATCTGAATAATTGAAAACATTTTAAAACAATATTCGCTGTTTATTAATTATGAATTAATGGATGACTTCTTTTATTCCAATTTGATTTAGAAAATAAAGCTTTAAAAAGTAATTCTGATCCCTTTTATTTTCAAAATACATATTTATGATCTTTATATTATTGTATCAAACCTGACGAGAATAAATACTTTTTTGATATGTTTTACAGCATCCAGAAAGAGTGTAAGATTCTTTCGTAATATAGATGTTGACGCCAAACATTTATCTATGTATATTTAAAACTTACAGAAATCAAATCCAAAAAAAGAAAATCGAAAAACTATGGTTATTATGACTTCAATATATTTAAAGTACGCAAAAAGTTTGGAATATATTTCTAAGGTAGCAAGATTCATCTTCAGTAATATGAGAAATGAAAGCCAATCCCAACTGGCACGGATTATTCAAGCATTTGCGTTGTCCCGATTGACGTTGAAAATTCAAGCATGTTCAGTGTGTTGTAATTGTCGACAACTGTATTTTCATTTTAATTAAAAAAATTCTGTGCATACTACTGTTGTAGCTATCTCAATCTCGATTGTTAAATAAAATAGACTTGATGTTAAAGAAATACGGACTTGATTTACTGTTTTGCTTTATTTCAAGCGCACACTGTAAATAAATTGTTTTTAGGTTAGTTGTGTGCTTTTCCATGCGGACGAAGTCGTGGGCAAAAACTAGTCAAAAATAAAATCTTAACAACCATCGCGCATAATGTATTCGAGATCAAATGGGACGGTGCATCGAGACGTTTTGTTTTCATAAACTTAACCACTTTGCATGTCATTTCGAAAATTTCAAACAATTCATTGTCATCCTCTTGATGCGGAATTCAGAATTAAAGATTTTAGAGTCTCAATAAACGAATAACGAGGTGGCGCTCTTGAGTTGTAAGATAAGAGTTTGATACTGATAAGAGTTTGTTTACTGTCATCTGGTATTTAGTGAAGTAGATATCAGGTATCATCTCTGCAATATTAAACAGAGATTCCATCCAATAGTCTTGGATGGAATTCCCATCGAGGTCGGTACTGAACAGAACTGGGAGTTCAGCTGCACTTTTTTGATGAGCCTACCGTATTCAGAGAACATCACTAAGACGTGATTTTCACACATGGGCACGATTTCTGACTAGAGGTTGAAGAAACTTTTTGTGTGTATGTGTGAGTGGACAATAATTTTAGACAAAACGAGGCTCCCTCTAAAGGTGAGTTATCGCAAAATTAACTACTTTCTCTGAAAGGATTAGCCGTCTAATTCATTCAATTCCTACTATTAGTTCACATTTTATCTGTATATATCTTGTTCACATTTTAAATCTCTAATAACATAATTTTTATTCATCCACTCAAGTTCAAATACATTTTTTAAAACTTGCGTTAATGACACTTGACGTTAATGCAGTTTTATCAATTATAAATTCATTAACTAAATTTAATTAAGTAAGTTTATAATATTTTATATGCGAACAGTTTGGTTTCGACCCAACAGATGGCACCACGAAGATTCTGATCCCTTTTTTCGATTCCTACAATTATAACACACTCTCAATATATCTATAAATATATCTTGTTTAAATTTTCAATAGTCAGTAACATAATTTTTAATCATTAAATAAATTTAATACATTTTTAATACTTTAAATTGAGTTTTTACAGTTTGTAAAGAAAATTGAAATCGACAGGCAGTAGATAGATCGGTAAAATGCGGGGATTTTCGTATTTTTTGTGTGAAGGCTAAGAATGCGAGTTCCATTCTTGGGAAAATCAATAGTTTTTTTTGATAAATTATTTATTTTAATTGTAATTATTTAAGAAAAAAGTAATTAAAATAAAAAAAATCTTTGTTCACCCAAGTAGGAATTGACTTAATTTTTTTTATATTACTTGTTTAGATCATAATGTCATTGCGCATAAAGAGGAGGCCATTGGAAGTCATCTTTCTGTACAATAGTATTTACTGGGGAATTCACTGCAAATGAAAAAGGAATAATTTTAAAACAAACATATATAACTCTCGTGAGCACCTCGAAATGAAGAAGAAAAACTTCAGGCATAATGGTTGGTTTTCACCACCTTGGTGGATGCACGGAAAGGTGAGAGTGTGGCTCCTCTCATCGTTAACTGGGCGTACTTCCTTAGGGAAGGGTTTGCCGTGGCCGATGATATCCCTTATGACTCAACTGTAGCTCCTGCCAGTGTTTCAGACCGATAATTCAGTATTATTTTATTCGTGCGTATTGGATACCGAAATGTAAAGCATTTCAATTAATGAGCTTCATAATTGTTACAGGATATGTGATGGGCATTCTCTGCTTTTATTTGTTAATTTTTGTTGGGCCAACTTTAAAAAAACCCGGTGACAACGAAATTGCGGGATATAGTTTGCCCTTTGTAGTTTCGGATCGTTTCTCTACATCCGAAATTAAATCCTACCACTGGATAGCTGAAGGATCAAACAATTCATTACGATAAGCGAGAACAGTGACGCATCCATCGCGCGCGGTGGAGGAGGAAGCTTCGCCATTTTGAGGTTATTTTGCTGAGTATCGAGATCTGCTATTAGTATAGGGTTTTACTCGGAGAAGCCCTACGTCCGTTTAAGTTTAAATCGTCAGCTGTGGTCAAAATCTATCGATTGTACATAAAACATGAATTTAAAGTAGTGACAGAGATTAGAATAAGATATTAGAATAAAAAAATATCATAAAAAATATCTAATGTTGTCCTTTACGCGTCGAAGAGGCAAAACCAAATACAGATATCGTATACGGTTGGAAAGGGCTTCTCAAGAACTATTTAATGGTGGTAATAAAACCTAAAATCATACCCAATTACGAGCCTGATCTTATCACACCAGTTATGATAGTAGGTGACTTTGACGTTGATATCTCACAAAGCCGCTCATTGCCCGACTTCATGCTCAGCGAGTTCAATGGGTCTCATATTAAAAACTTCTCCAACAACTTTAGGCAATACCTATATTGATTTAACGTTCACCAGAAATCTCTATGTATATTGTATGCCATTATTAAATTTATATTGTAACACAATAATTATTTGTTTCCTTGTTTTTATTCTAAAAACATAAATAAAAATATAATCCGTTACATAAACGTATTCACGTACAACACAGTCCGTGTCCATGACACAGTCAAACCATAATTTTTAAATACATCGTAACATCCAATTTTTCTTTGCTTCAATTAGATGAACTCTATCAATATTTTAGGGACCTATTTAATGCACATTGCATTTTATTCATAATTTATTCTTAAGCTCCCTCAAGTAACTAATAATTATAATTCCTCTATATTTTCACTCATACTTTACATAATCATGTTCATTCATTAAGTTTTATTGTACTCAAGATATTTTTCATTCTAGGATTTATCCTTTCTTATTATGTCGTATGTTTATGTATTTTGTCCTTTGTTTGTATATTTCCTAATGATTGTCGCGTAATATTTTTTTTATAAAGTCCCCCTACGTTTATACCAAACCGGAAAGGAATACGAGTCCTTGAAGCGGAGGAGCGGTTTTAAATGTCAGACTAAGCGATTGGTAATATTAGCACATAAATGACAATTTCGATGGAAATCTCTACTCAAGATTATTTCAATTACAAACTCCTTCGTTTGATTTTAAAAGAGGAAATCAAAATGCAATTGATGCAAAATTTATTCCATCAAATTCGCTTGATATGTTTAGTGATTAAAATTATAAATTTTATGACATTTTAAAAGTTTGAAGAAATGTATTTGATGAAAATCATATTTATTATTTGGAAGAGACAAAAATATATTCTATTAAAACAAAAGCTTTTTTGGTTTTAAAATCTCTGAAATAAGCAGAAATCGCTAAACAAGTTAATTATTATATATAAATAAAAATGCTAAAACAAAGTTATTATTAAGAAATAGTATAAAATAAAAGTTTCAAGGGAAAATGGCAAACAAACCACAATCACGATTCAGTTAAAGTGAGAACAATGAAAAGATGTTGTCTATAACTGCACAAAGAAGTGATAAAAGAAGGCATGGCGCTCTAGTGAAAGACCGAACAGCTGTTCGCACGTTCCACTCATGGACACCTTACAACCCTCTATTTTTCCCCACGCGAGTTCATTTGACCCGGAGGTGCAGTAAAACTCATCTACGGTACCTGTGAAAGTTTCAGGAATAGATCGAAGGAACTGCACACGCTCCTCCATGTTAAGGTACAGGGTATTAAAGAAGAAAGAGAGAAAAAAAAATTAGCTCAATTCGACTGGTAACAGTCAACTCAATAATCGAATCTTTGGAATAAAAAAGTCGGTTTTTCTTTCTTCATACTGCTTAAAAATACATTAACTTTATGGCAACAGGAAGTAGATTAATGTAGGGAGAGGGGAAGAGTTGGAATGTAATTGATAATTTCGGTGGGGAATTGTGATAGTGGACCCATATATATAAAACAGAATCATTTGCCGAGTTTCCGACAACTTTAAAAGTAAGCCCATTAAAAGACTACAAAATTTCTTTGCAAAGAAATATAGTTCATTCAAGTTGAATTAATTGTAAAATAAATACATTTGATTTGTAATGGGGCCTAGCTTCCACAATGATGAGAACAAGTGTTTAAAGCAAGAAGAATGGTTTAAAGAGAAATATATATTACTTGATATATATTTCGAAATATAGATTTCTTGATATAAAGAGTGCCTCTTGGGGAAGTTGATATCATTACCAGATTTCATGTCGTCCAGTTTTCTTACTTTTTCACTTTGAAACTTCTGATTATTTTGTCTCACTGAACGACAAATAATTAACAAAAACGGCAAAAAGCGGTAAAAAAATTTAAATAATACAATTAGAAAGAAAACAGACGAGAAAAATACAATTTAAGAGGAATCTTAAGTTCATTGCGAACCGGTATGATTGGTTCATTGGAAGAAAAAGCAATATTTTTCTTCTTCTGTTTTTAAAGGCGCTGAAACAGGCATCGCAGTAAATCTGACTTGGAGGGCATATCATTCTCTCCCCCCCTCTTTACATCCAAATGTAATCTTCAATTTTTCAGTTTCTTTTTCTTTCTTAAATTGGATGCCTATTAGTTTTGTTTTTGATTCCTGTTTCATAACAGAGGCATTTTTGCATGATTGTATATTCAACTTTTGTTAGAGGTTACTTTCCATAGTAAAGATACGGAATAATTTTGTAAAAAGTTATTAAGATAAAAAGAATTTTTATGAAGGATAAATTAATATTAATTGTTCAAGATAAAAATTGCAGTGTTTAAATTTCTCCAAAAAAAGCCAATTCAAGAGAAACTTAAGATTCACACGAACTTTAAACTAGTACTCCCTAAAATAAATTACAAGAAGTTCAAATTTAATAATGCTACGATATTAAAAGCTTATTAAGCATCTCAATAATGCTCATGCCAATTTCATGTTTCAACTCTATTTATACTTTGTCTCGTTCTCAACTCTATTTATACTTTGACAATTTTCGATCACATGACTTAAAATAATAATAAAAAAGCATTATTTTGGTAACTACTTTTGAAGAAACATTACTAAAACCTTCCCATTTTTTACAAATAATTTTTGTTAAAATGGCAGACATTTAAAGTGCGCGACGGGATGTAAATGTAACAATTTTTTATGTCTCTCAGTATTTTTCAAGTTGTAAACATTTTTGTACAAATAAAACTTTAATTTACAATCGTTTTCACCATTTGACATCACAAACATTAAATAATATTCTTCGTAGGTTTGAATAGAGAACGAAATATTTGTAAGCAAACGTGGAATGAAATATCTAGATATTTCCGATCTGAACCAGTTCTATCCGGTTTAAACTAGTTATATAAAGTAAAAATCTTTTAATTCCCAGTCACTTTCACCATTTGAAGTAAACATGTTACATAATATGCTTTATAAGTTTGAAGAGAGAGCGAAAGTTTTGCAACCAAACGTGGACATTTCCAGATCATTTCGGTGTAAACGAGTTCTATCCGGTTTGAACTAGTTATATAAATTAAAAACCTTAATTTCCAAATGTTTTCACCATTTGATGTCATAGATATTACACAAATACAAACAGTTCATTTAAAATTGCTTTTATTTTCTTTACTTGGATAATCTATGGACGCTTTTGAACGTTGAAGCAGCTATGCTATCCGCACATTTATCTCGACACATTTCACAGGAATCTCTCAGCGGTAAATCCAATTCATAACCTAAATAAAAATTTACACAATTTTTTTTCTTTTCAGGACTGCATCGGGAGAAAGCCGAGGACGTACCAATTTTGGCATTATTCATTCCCCACTTATTTTTGTTTACGCCAAAAGCCTCATGCCCACAACAACGTCATGTGGCACATGATTACAAACAAAGAACTCAAATTACTAAAGATAATCCAGAAATTTAAATTTTATTTAGTTTTTGTCATTGATTCAATTCTGTATCAAACAATAGTTCTAAATTTAATGCAAATATGCTTCCCAATGTCATCTAATATGGCAATCTGTGAATGAGAGATAAAATATTAGCCACTTAATAAACACAATCGCTTAGATGGGTTTTGAAAAAAAAAAAAAAAGAGAAGGAAACGATTGAAATGTTATTGCATATCTCATGAAAGGAATGTTAAGGCTACTTTTCCCCCTTCTAAATCATATGCGCACACTTGGATTTTTATCTGCTTACTTGTATCTTTTTGTGTAGCTAATATTCAAAATCCATCTAGAGATTAGACCCCCTTGATATAGTTTGTGTCATATCTTAAAGACTAAACGGATAGTATATTAAAAAACGTGCAAAGATAGGAAAGAACTATAAAAATAGATGCCTGTTATGGTTGATTCAAGTGAGGCCGAAATAAAACATCCAAGAATATCCGCTTATTGTTAAAAAATAGGCTTGCATCTGATTTTTTCTATTGATGACTTCTCCATTGCTGAAATTAATGAATTCACATTTATCTCTGATTACCAAAGAATTAAGTTAAACATTCAGCTTAGTGGCTTTTGAGCACATCTATCTGTACTGAAGCTATTTCAGTATCTTTGAACTTATATGTATTTAAATAATGATTGTAGCCATTCTAATAATTAATTTTCTTGCTCCAAATCTCATAGCATGTGAGATTCGTAGAACACAGGAGGAGTAAAACATAAAATCTGGGTAAATATAGAAGAGGAAGACTCCTTTTACATTTAGAAACCCAACATTTTTATTTTAAAAATGGCAGTTTCTGTTGTTTTTTTGTTCCTAACCAAATTTTTGTTTAATTTCAAGCTAGTTCTAAATTCAGAGTAATTGATAAAATATTACATATCACACATGAGGGGGCAAGAAAGAGTCCTGCTTTCTTTTTTGAATAAAAATTTAATGTCCTTTTCTTGTTTAATAATATAGGTAGCATAAGACAGAGCAGATCACACCACAAATTTGCAGTATTTATTTAAAAATTTAATATGAAAATCGATATAATTGTAATACATCTGTCATCCTTTGTTATGTTAAGTTAAATTAAAAACACTGATCCAGTTACTTTAATTGAAGTGTCAAGATGAATGTATAAGCTTACAGAATAATAAACTTCTGACTTTGTATATAATTCTTCCTTTACTATTTTTCCTTTACTTTTACCTTTCCTTTTACCCTTCCTTTACTTTTTTCCCGCAAATATGGGAGAATAGTATAAAGGAAAATGATGTCATATCAATAAATATGTCAAAAAACAAGAGCAAATTAAAAAATATTTATAAAATAGTGCAGGATGATGGACACATTCCTAACTCTGTGAAAAATGATTCTGGATATTTTTTGTTTCTTTCCGAGCAAAAAGCCGATAGCATTTTTCTTTTCCCGAGAAAAATGAGAGCCCTTCTTTTGTTTTCTTCCGTTTTGTCGTTGATTCAGACACGCAGTCCAGTTATTGAATTGTGATCCTCTAAGCAGTAAATCATTTCTTGAAGTAAAGATGAGCGCACTGTCACTTTACAGAAACACGAAAAGTTAAATTGAAACACAATTTATAGTGCTTATATTTCCGTTGCATGAATTCTTAAAAATATGCTTAAAAAGATAGAAAACATTCTTTTTTCTTTTAAAAAGACGAAAGTAAAAATAAGTAGTAGAAAATGCGTTTGGTTTTTTTCACACCTGCCATTAAAATTAACTATGCTCTCCAAATCAAAACTATTTATCATAAATAAGGTTTCCTTTTTTCAAACAATAAAATATAAAAAAAGATCCAAAAGAAGGCAAAATGATGTAATGGAATCTGTTTTTAAAAATAATAAATTTATTGGCGGATATTTTTAGCACAGAATATGTTACATAAAGAGTGTTAATCTTAAAAATGGGAAAATGGGGAAAAAATGGGTTAAATGGGTAATTCTCAGAGGAAGAGAGATTTCATAAAATATAGAAAATGAATTCTCTTTAATATTTCATTCGCAGCAGCGGATTCCTGATAATCATGTCGCGAGTTAATGTCACTTTCAACACGTGAAAGGGAGATTTGCATTATACCCTATTTCTTTGCGTACCCTATTTCTGGAATTCCATTCATATTTTCTCCATGATTATTAATTAATTGATTGATTGAACATAACTGAGCTCAGTTAAACTCTCTTGAGTGCATTGTCTAATTTTTTCATAAAATCCATCGTGGTAGGCCCATCGGCACTTTGGATGTTCTCTCTGAGAAATGCCGGTTTCACACTCGGCCAGCTATAAAAGGGCCAGTACCAACGGGCAGCCCATCCGCATAAGGGGACTGATTTATGTTTGCCACAATTTCATGCGATGGATTCAGGCATTCCATGTTTAGACTATAAATTGCAGTTTTGAAGCCGCTAAATATTTCTTTTTCACAGCGTTTAGTATTAAAATGATGGATATGTGCACAAAGAAACACGGCGAAATAAAAAATAAGTCAATATATGTAATTTTTTTAAAGGGAGGGGGGGTGAAAAAATCACCACAACCTTGCAGAAGAGCAAAGATAAAAAAGAATATTAGTATTAATCTATGGTAAGTAATCAATTTTTCAAGCCAAAAAATTTACAAAATTCTACAAACGCATGCACAATCAGTAAAATAAATAAATAAATACAGCAGGGTGGTACTGTATATTTTTCTCGCTTGAAGATCATTGCTTGCCAATGATTGAACAATTTGTTCCATCCTTTTTACGTATGCGCTCACAGTTGGCCGTCTTACAATTGGCCGAGAAAAAACCTTGTGAAATAGTCAAATCTTTTTTTAACAAGACCGAATAAAATAAGCTTATTTCTGTAAAAAAGGAAAGGTTCTAGCATCATTAAGCCGCTAAAAACCCAAATTTATTTCTGTTCCCAAATGGCATATTTTACTCCATAGTTGGATCTGGTTCAATGAGGAATCAATTTTCTTTAAATAAAGATTCTTATTTAAAATTCCCTATTAAAATGATTTATTCGATTCACGATTTCTTGTTGAATTCCTGCCGTTAATAGTGATATGCAGTTCGTTTTAAATCATTAGGACTGAGTTTACGAGACTGAAATCAAAGATTCGAATTAACAGTTGGATAGAATAAATTTATTCCTTGACTGAAACAGTTTTTCTTATTAAAACATCTAAAATGCCGAATAGTTGCGAGTCATTGGAATGGACGGTTTCTACGTATTGTTACGGATCTAAAGATTCACTTGTAGTGAGTGTATGATGTGAAGACAATAAGCAGACTTGAGCAGAGAATAAAAACGACGATTGTTTGAAAAGAAAACACTAACAAAAAGATGACGAATACACAGACGACAAATATGTTCAGCCCGAGATGAACACTGGACAGCACACTACAACAGACCGTAGCGCAAAAGGATCCTTGGAATTTCGATCAATGGTCTCTCCAAACGGCTGAAGTTCTCACTGTCACCTCGCTTTAGCCGCCGTCTTACTGCCATATAACTGGCTCCTCCACACGAGATCTGAAGCTGGCTCCACAGTAGACAACAGGTCTCGGCACCCAGCAGTCCAGCGCTCCCTTTAACACCACACTACGCTAGCACTCCGCCATTACTTCGCTATCCACTCGAAGGTTCGTTACTTGATTTTTACACTAACTTCACTTCCGGTTTAATTCATCCTGTAGCTTGAGATAGCTGACCTTTTATAGCTTCCGGGAGGCCTGCCGAGAATCTTCTGGGTCAATTGGGTGCATCTCATCCGAGAATTCAACGGATAGTTGAGATTCTCAGTTTCCATCAATATCCCTTTCGTCGCCAAATGGTCGTAAATTTTGTTGCCAAGCTCTGAGATCACTGACGCAGCTCCCAATTAGCCCGCAATAGGGCTAATCGTAAAATGGTCTTTCTTACGATGTCAATATTTGTCCAGGGAAGCAAAATTACAGGTTTTTAACAGTATAGTCAATGACTCATTCAAATAGAATTTTGTGGATTTCTGTACACAATGATAAAATAATTAATCTAAAAAGCAGACTCAAAATATTCCAATCTCACCTTAATAAAATGCATATTATAAATGATTTCACTATGCATTTAATAGTATTTAAACACTTAAATTCTCTCTTTAATGCGTCCGCATGCATCCAGCAAGAAAGTTTATTTTATAATAATGCCCCATTTTGAATAAATAAAGATGTTGTGGGCCGCTTATATTTTTAAACCATTGTTAGATAAAGGAGATGGCGTCGGAACCAAAATCCCATCTTCAAGCTTCTTTGCCACACAAAAGAAGGGACATCGCACCTGCAAAGACTTTGTGGACTTTTGGGGAATCCAGTTAGTACTCGGAACTCTTCGTTCTTGAAATAGAACTCGATCCCCGAGACTTCCAATCAAATGAACCTTTTGTTTTCTGACGTACTTAAAAGTACCATTAAATATGGCTTATATATTCTTAATATGAATATTTTTTTCATGAAAAGAACACGGAGAATCTAACCCAGATTGCAAATAGTTAAAAAAACTGAAAGTAGAACTAAATTAATAAATAAAATATTTATTTATTAATTTAATAAATCAAGACATTTTTATTAAAAAATTATTGGATTCCCTAGCGTTATTGTACAAGGGCACTTAACTACTGATTCAAAAATAAAGTTTGAAAAAGTAGTGGCAACATAAATTCGGTAAATAAAAGGTTAAGAAAGAAATGAGCAGCTATACACTTTTATGCTTTAATCTGTCTATATATTGTTGGCATTAGAGATTGAATTGCAAATTTGTTTATCCGTTCTCTACAAACTCTAAATATCTAGACGTTCAGTATTTTTTTTTTTCAAAAAAAAATTATGTAACCTAACCGTGTCAATTTTTCTCACGTGATACAGACTGAGAGGTGCTATTTTAATTTCGGAACCATTCCACATTTTTCTGAAAAAAAAAAGCGTTTTGACATCATGAGGACATATCAGGAGTCATCTGATGTGAGTAAACTAATTCTATATAGAGAGCTAAGTATCTCCATTCAGCATAAATACGTGTTCAATTTATTTCAAAATGGGGAATGAAGACATTTGCATCAGTTAAAAAACGTTATTGATGTTTTATTTTAGAAAGTAAATATTTTTCGATGAGACTTTTGCAGAACTTTTCCGACCATGAAAGATGATGCGGAGAAAAGGTGAAAGCCTTCATAATTTTCCATATAGACTCATTTAAATTCTTCTTGTTGTTGTTGTTTCTAATGGCACTTGTCAGGGACAATCAGCGTTTATAAACCGAGGATGTGTCTCTTGTTTTAAGTAGTGACAACTTGGGCAAAAAATATGTCTTAACTACTCACGCATCACATTCGCGTGTACAGCCTCTTTATTTCACACATCTCATAGATAAAACAGATGAAGAACAACCATGTCTAAACCGGGACTCGAACCCAGGAGCCCAGATCAAGGGGAAGACGTGCTACCCCTGTGCCAGGACGTAACTCATAATAGTATTAGGCTCATAATAGTACTCATAATAGTATTAGTAACTTGTCTTAGTAACATAGAATAAAAGATATGAAAATGAGAAAATGATATAGATTTAAATATTAAAATGAAGCAAAATGTCGATGAAATATTATCAATTCTTGTTTCTAATCTGCTATGAATGTGTGAATAGTTTCGTTCCGTAACCCGATTTGTTAAATATTTTTGCTTATTTTAGAAGTTTTTTTCTATTTAACGAGAAAATGTATCCACTCTTTCTCGCATTGCATTATAAGTTCAGTGTTCTGAGATTCTTCATCTGCTTCATCTGAACTGATGACTAGAAAAACAGAGACTAATAAGCAAATCATTCGACGGGATGCCATTAATCTTTTCATGTTTTGACATTTAAAAAAAATTTCGATTTATTATCTCAAGCATAAAAAATATTAAAAGGAATCTACGATCACAAATTTCAAGTTATCCTGTCAGAATATTATTATTTTTTAAGTGATTAGCTGTCTTAATAAATTTAAATCATTAACCAGTTTAAACCGGTTTGAAGCATTTGCGAGACTTCTCTCTCTCTAATGATAATTTTTTTAAACTTTCCTTTTCAACTTGTCTAGTTGGCAAACAAAGTTTTGGAGCTCGACTGGTTTTAAGATTTAAAAAAACTCAGTAACTTTGACGAAAAGTTCACTATCCCCGGAAGCTATTGTATATGTGGTAATATCCAAAGAGCGTAACGCAGATTGATATTAAAATTATATTCTAATATTTGCAGTATTTTGAGAAATACAATTAGTAAGAATGAGCTTATATTATCATTAAAGAATAAATATAAGTCACGTTTTACAAAAGTGCTATAGTTAAAACTGAAAGAAAATTTTAAAAAACAACGATAATCTTTTGAGCACGAGATTTATTATTTAAAAGTAAGAAATCGTAAACAAACTGGAAGATGACGTCATTTCATAGAAACAACAAACAAAAACTAATTCATAGTAACTTTAATTAAATATTTCAAACAACACTGACAAAACAAACCACAAATATGGTTCAAGTGACCCGCTATCTACCAATGAAAAAAAGATTATGTTTTGCCTCCTTTATTTCGGAGACACCAAAAACTCCAAACCAAAACAACACCATGCTCTCACATTATAATAAGAGCTCTATTAGTACCTATTACCTAAGACGAACATACCTTCAGGAAAGAAGCCACCAAAGAAACAGAAACTTAAATGCTGCAAATATTACAAGAAAAGAATTTACTTTTATGGTGAATGTTTGGATAAACATGATATTTACTTCCAAACAGTGAGTGTTGTATAGCAAAGAATCGTCTTATAGTTATGATTTGCGCATCTAATAAATTGCTTGTTGGCTTTATCTTTCTGGTATCAGCTGATTTTTTTTTGTCAGAGACTCATGTCTTTACAACCTTCCGGAGTTGTAAAGACGGCAAATGTCTTCATAATCTCTGAAAAAAAATCTCTTTTCCACTCTAATCTATGTTTTCATCATTTCTTTGAATGATAAAGAAAGATGATAAATCTGATATAAAAAAAACGTTTTAAAGCAATGTAAAGTATTATTGCAAAAATTCCTGCAAAAGTAGTTCATAATTCCTTACATTAAGAAGTAGAAGAAAAATGGTAGAGAATGTACTGCAGAAAGCCATATTGGATTTTAGGATGCTTGAACATTTTTTCGTGGAATGGAAGAATTCGGACAAAGGCTTTTTAAGATAGTTTAGGCATTAGAAACTGTAAAGGAGGAAATATTAAAATTTCTATTTCAGTTTTTTTTCAACAAAAATTGTTTTTTAAGGTAAGAATTATTAAAACGGATATCATTATATAAAAAAATGAAAATTTCCCTTTACGACTTTTTTCAATAATTCTGCTATTTTATTGATATGCTATTAGGATATTCGAAAGAATGGCTTTATTTAAATATTTTTATGGCCTCATTGTTGCTTGGAATTTTGATACTCAATAACAATCTATTTTGCAGGTTGCTTTTCAACATGAACAAATTAAAGTATTTAAATAATAAAAATGCAAATTCACTAAAGAAAAATTGTAAACGTCTACCCTCATAATAAAAAGGAATTTAAAAATGAATAATATCTTTAAAACTATTGGCTGAAAAATATAATGGCCGTTGAAAGATTTCATTGTATGCAAGTTTCAAAATTCGATAATCTAATTTTACACACCTGATAAGTTAGAAATCATTACGAGGTAATATTGCTACAACCCTGTAATTTTGTTTTCCAGCACAGATACTGTTATCGTAAGAAACTTTCTACAATTAGCCCTATTGAGTGCTGAGTGGGTGCCGCGTCAGTGATCAGAGCTTGGCGACAAAATTGGCGATCATCATCGATGATAAAGAAAAATATTAACTTTACGAAAGTTGCAATTTTTCTTAAAAATCTTTGCATTAAATAATTCAACTAGTTTATTCAAGAAAATTTTACTTTTGCTTTATGGATTCAAGCCTTTTTTTAATACAATTAGTAGTGAAATAAAATCGAACAGAAAGAAATGTATTAAAATGCCATTCCAAAGCAGGAAAAAACTACTAAGGTTTGTATGTACATGATTATATTAGGAAAAAAATGATGTTCTATCCCACATCAACAATTCATTTTTAGAAAACTAATTCTTTAATTTTTTTAATTTAAATTTACTTCTTTCATGTTCATGTAGCTGGAAATACTTAAACTACTTTTTTTTTTGCTTTATAAAAAAATGGAATCAGAATTATGGAAAATTATGCGTGTATGATGACATAACGATGTTTAAATATTATCTGAACTTTAATATAAATTAATCAAAATTTAATTTTTTAGAAAATGGAGCCACCTAAAAGAGAATTTAACTGATTATATAATATTCTATTATTAATAAAAATGAATTATTAATAAAAAAGTTAGAAAGAGGAAAATATTTAAATAAAGAAATCTGTCTCTCAGAATATAAAACAATGGAATTTTAGAAACTGTTTCTATTTAATTTATCATTATTTACTTTTAATACCAACTTTTTCATTTTGTTTACAAAAAAAAGAAAGAAAAAAAAGAAATTTCTATTGTTATCGAAAGATATTAGAATTCCTTTCCACAAATATCTATTTCTTTCATTTATGCAGTTGTGATTAAAAGAAATTTTAGTTAAAATAATAAAACTTCACTAATTTTTAACAATTCCTCGTTTTCTTAAATAATAAATAGGATCATGAGAAAGTGTGGGAAAGAAATGTCAATGAAAATCATTTTCCCTCATGATTATAAATTCTGGTAAAATATTTCATAAATTACAAAAAAGAAAGACGTATATACAAAGTGATAACTTATTTTTATCTTATATATTTGGAATTTAATTATTTAACCTAATTCATCCTATTTATTTCAAAATCAAAAATCCCATCTCATCTAAAAGGCATGTTTCACTGTGAGATCGAAAGAATGACTTATTTTTCTATAAATGAAATGCTGAGCACCTAATTTAAAGAAATGTTTAAGAATTTTTTTTCTTCAAGAATTAGAGATACTAAGTAATGAAGACTTATTTGTGGAGTTTTTTAGTATTATTTAATCCAAAACTATACAACTATCTTCTATTGTTATATCATAAAATTACAATATTTTTTCAAAACCTTTGACTTAATTTTTTTAAAAAATTAATATAAACAGAAAATAAAGTAATCAATAACAATATTTTGGCAATTAGCAGTTCATCTGCGTCATAGAGCTAGAAGGAAATGTATTTTCGATTATCTGCTGTAAAAATAAATAAAAACAAAACTTTTGTTTGATGGTAGAGATGAGGCAAAAATATATATGCTGTTTCATCCAAGGCAAATAATGGTATTTATTCTATATTTTATTTGTTTTCTCATTATCAATTCTTTTTCAAAAAATTCGCAAGTGAAAAAATATTTAAAAGTGTTTTTAGATCTTTATTTCTGAAAGCAAATATTTAGCAGCAAATTGACACCATTTTTGCATTAATTATAATTACTGACGGTCTAAAAATTAATTTAATTTACTTTTGTTTTTAACGTTTTCAGAGTTTAACCACGAAGATAATTATTTTAATTAATTAAAATAGATGATTTCTTCTTCCTACGTAAATAATTTTCATTCGTCGACAGCTAATTTTATATATTATTCATATCTTTTTTGGACATAAAAAATTCTGATACCATTTTTAGTCCTTCTCATATAAGATTATTTTAATTTAGAAACTTTCTCACTTGAAAATTAAATACCTGAAGCATGAAAAAAGTAAAGAGAGAAATAACAGATTCTTTAAGCATTAAAATATTTAAGCGTAAAAATAATATCCGTGAATAATTCTCTTAAAGTAACTTATTTGGGAAATCAACTAATTAATCTTTCGCAAGGATGGAAACAGCGCTCGTGGAAGAGAAAATTTTGAAATTAGATTCCATAACTTTTTAGTAAATGTAGCAAATCTTGTGAAAGTATGAAATTACTGTAAAAATTCTATATCAACATCTTTATTCTTCGTAAAGAGAAACTTAGTACTGACTTTTTAGTTTTTATAAGTATATAAAACAAAATAAGAACCCCTTTCCCCCGATATTTTTGATTTTTCTATAGATTAATAAAGGCGAATTGAGAATTCAGCAGTTATAATCATCTGAATCGAGAAGAATGTCAAATTTGTGTTTCTTTAAGTGGCCTATTCAGTTTACGAAAGATAATTCAAAATTCGACGAGGATCGGAGTGACAAAAGCAAGTCAAAATTTTAATGGGGAAAGTGATTTAAAGCCCTAAACGAATGAACCGGTGAAGGCTGTTCATTAGCGATGTGCTTAGCCTTCTGTACTGACCACTTGAGTTGTGACTGCGATTGAAGAAGATGCAACAAATCACGAATGCATGGATTCACATTACCGCTTAAAAAATGAAGGGGTTCGGGTAATTTTCGTTCATCCATGCGCTTCAAGAAATGCACGATTGCATAAAATTTAATGTCTGCAGGTGCTGTTTAGGAGTAAAGTATAAATTGGAGTTTCTACTATTCACTGGCTATAATTGCAGCAGTTTTTTGTGTATCGTTTAGATTATCACGATGGAGTTTCAAAGTTTTCATTTCAACTTGGGTTTTTCTTATTATTTCTTATTTTTTCTTTCCGTTTTCTCTGAACATCCAAAAGGTTTAGCTTCCATTCACCATAATTGATACAATTAGTGAAAGTGGTGCAGAGTGATAGAAAAATAATCAGCAACTACCTTTTAGTATCAAATTTCATCTTTAAAGTCTTAAAAAAATTTATAATTTTTAAAATTCAGGAAGCATAAATCAAAAACATTGGAAGAAACTTTCGAAATGTACGGTAAACCCTTATCTCACTTACAGTATACTCTAAATTGGATAGCACCGCGGATATTACTCGCAGATGTTGCATTATTTGCTTGTAATCGCGATGATGGAGAGGGAGGCGGTTGGCCTTTGAAGCGCGCTCGATCATCCTATTCAATTCCTGTTCAATGAGATTACAACGTTGGAGCACCGCTACCTCTGATTACGCGCTGGAGCGGGGGTTCTCCCCGATTTATGCCCTCCTTGTTTGAAATGCACGATATTCAAAAAGTTACATTTCTGTGTCTTAACATTTCACACGTTCCAGTACACAGTTTATAAAAGCATCTATATTTTGGTATCGATTAGCCAACTAAATATTTATTTTGCATAAACATAGCAATCTTGGAATTTTCTATTATTTTAAGTAAACTGCTTAAAAAGAGAACAAAAGTTATGGATTAGAGTAAATTTAACGAACTGAAATCAGAAAATGTATGAAACACGATGACTCTCGTCTGTGTGTGGTTAGAAGAATATAGTTTGTTTAATTACGAATTAAGAGATCAGATTAAATTGTTTGGGTTAATGAATTCGTTTTAAATTACCATAGGATTATAAAGATATCCTCATTATGATTGAGACGAGAATAATGACAATAGTGTTTTGGCAGAAGAAGTTTAAAAGATCAACGCTTTGTATTAAAGGAGGAAAAAACACAAAATGAAGAATGTCCAGGAAAAAGCCTCACATTTTTGACAATTTTAGTATTTTTAATCAAAAAAATCGGAAATTTGAAGCAATTATTACAAAATTATAAAATAATGCTACAGTAAGTAATAAAATATGAATGAAAATTGAAATATTAAGGAAAAAAATTATTAAAATAGAAAAAAAAATATCCTTCTCAATTTATGGAATTATATTACAAAATGAAAGGATAAATATAGATAATTGTATAACAATAATTTATTAGGAAATAAATCGATAAATATTGTTTTAAATAATAAACTGCAATAACGGTAAATGATTCTTAGAGTGAGATCGATATATTGATGAATAATGCACGGAAAAGGGGCATATGTTAAGACTAGTAAGTTACGAAAATGTTTAAGTTTAAAAAAATCAATGCTATTGCTAGAATGCTTTACAGCAAAATAAATTAATTATAAATTAAAAAACTAGGCATATTAATAAGTAAAAATTACTTAATTTATAACAAATTAGATCGATGTTTTATTGAAAGAATATATGACTCTTCGTCTTTATTTTCTCTCTCCCATATAT
>JAOUZG010036018.1:25043-72728 GCA_026289955.1 Argiope argentata
ACACACACACACACACACACACACACACACACACACACACACACACATTTAGGCCTAGACGTATAACAGGGCGTCAACCGTCTAAAAGTGCCACTGGGACCCCACGCGGAAAAGACGAAGGGACTTTACTATCTTTCTCTCATGTTTTTGAAGTTCTTGGAATTTGTATGGTTTAACCAGTTGCTTCCAAAAACCTTGATGGCGGAACTGCAAGAAGAATATTAGAATTTCAAAATTCAGCGAGACAATATCTCTTTTTTTTTATCGGAATGTTGGCGTCAAATCGGCCCACGTGTGGTAACGTTTCAGGTTCTTTTAATATTATGTCTACGGCAGTGTACGAAAGAGAACAGCAGAAAACTAGAATACTTATATTGATACCAGTTTGAAGCAACACTAAGACTTTTATGTAACCTCATAATTTCAACGGTGCTCAGATGACGAGGAATGACTCCTGAGCTGGGAGACATTCTCTCCAAGCTTTCTCACTACCCCAACTAGAGGGCGCGATCTGCCGTCACTAGCCGCACTTATACCAGGGTCCTTTGGCGGGATAGGGTCTCGAACCCGAAACCTCCTGATTTGGTAGTAGTTACAGTTACCTTACCACCAGGTCACCGTGGTCCTGTGCAAATCTAGAGATTTTCTCGCGTTTCTACTGATAAGGAAATCGGCTCAGATTCGTCAGATATTTATTGAAATACTTTTTTAAAAAAAAGTAGCAAATCCTTATACAAAAGCTTAATATGGATAAATTGTCACGAACTTAACTAGTTAAGTATTCGTTTTATTCTGAAACAGGAATAATGAAAGTATTTTTTTAATATATTTGTAAAAACGAAAGATTAAAGACATGATTTTTCATATTTGTAGGTTTAAAATTATTTTCTTACAAAATTTCAAATGTAAACTATAAGCAAACTATAAATCTTCTTTTAAATTTTTTATGCAGAAAAGAATGATTTATTTTTAAAATAATAATTTTTTCATAAATAGAATAGTAAAAGAGAAAATGAGCACAGGGTAGGTATGGAAAAAGGGGCCAAGTTTAATTTCGGTTTTTCTTATTGAAAAAAGCATTAGTATCGTAAATAAAAAAAAAGTTTGCGTGGAAAAATATTCATATATTCTGAAAATAATTTAAAAAAAAAAATAAAAACTGCTAAAAAGATAAGGAGTGAATGCCTGATGGCTTGAGGCTAAATTGCCACTTACCACCTGTACCAATATTAAAAACAAGGCGTATGCTGAAGGACCAAACAATTTATTCTTCGATAGTTAGCCTTAAATCTTGACCTTGGCCTTATCAAATGACCCCTAGCCATTTATGAGGAGAGCATGCACCATTCATAACTAATTCTCTTATCTTAGATAGCCGAGCGTAATGGTCGAATTTCTAAGAGACAGCTACGGTCACGGTGGAATGGTCCAGTGACCATGAAGGAGATATAAGGAGACAGATCAACGCAATAAAGGGGAGGAAAAATAGACCAGTGAAACATAGACGAAAAGGTTGCGGTGAGAAGCTTAGAGTTTGTCGTACTGATTATGTCTGAATATGACTGTGTCTCGTTAGAAATTTATATAGAAAATGCGAAAATTAATATTTTTCTTTTTCATTTTAACAATTCCAAAGAAACCTGATATGATAACGATTTTTTAATGATCTGGTGTAGTAATGATTTAATTATTAACGATTTTTCTTTCATTTCTTGATGTTTCAGGTAAGAACTAGTAAAAGTAAATGACACGAAAAAAATATATTAAAAAAAAACAAATTATCTATTTTTCCTTCCTTTGTTTTAAATACTAAAAGTTATCTTGGATATGAATTCGTAAAATGTCGGATTTAAAATATTCACCTTTTGAATTACTCAGAGAGCGATCTTATTCCATTGTGAAAACATGAGATTTAGTGAAATGGCTTTCAGACTATTCGGTGAGAAATCTTCTCCTCAGGCACCGGTGATGCTGCTGGCTCTCTCCTAACGCGTGATGTTAATCCCGATTTACCATCGAAGAAACGCAGCCCAGTATCGAAATGAAAGCACATAAAATTTGAGAAAGAGCGCTTATACGAATATTTATTATTGCAGAAATGTGTTGATTTGGGGAGGATAACGGAAGAGGCTAATTTATTCATAAAGTATATTTTGGGTAAAAGAGGACAAACGATTTCAGAAATAAAATAAGAAACTCAAAACCATCAGGAATATAAAACGTTCCAAGCAAAAATAGTTAAATGCATTGATAAGGAAACGCTTAATTTCTCCTTAAAATAGGATTGTATTTCTATTTGTGTGACATCAAAGACTTACATTTTCAATTCATCCGGGATTGTTTGTAACGAATTATTCTGAAATATAAAGAAACAACTATTTTCATTTACAAGGGATTTGGAATACAAGAACAAGAGAGCAAGAGATGAGTGGTTTCAATCCGTCTGCCTTCGGGCGGATTGGAGAGTGTGATATGACTTGTAAAAGATTTAATTCCCTCGAAGGGGGAGGGGACCTCGAAATGAGGACGAGATGCTTTCCGGCATGGTGATTGGATCTGGATACACTAATAGGTGGGTATTTGGCTCCTCCCATCAATGAGGGACGTACTTTCTAAGAGTGATGTTGTGCCGTGGCCGGTGATGGTCCTTAGGAATAAACCACAGTTCCCTCCAGAGTTGTTGTTGCGGTGGTCTGGCCATTCATTTCTCTTGGTTTAAATCCGCGTGCCTCCTGGTGGGTCGGAGAGTCTGGTGAGACTTGCATGGGATTTGAAAGAATGGGAAAAAGTTTTCTTATGATAAAAAGTCGACAGCAAAAACATGGTTGTATTTTTTAGATTTAAACTTTTCTTGTTCCTATGTGCTTTCTATTTTCGAATTATTTTCTCATAAGGATTAAGGGTACATGCTACAGCTCCTTCTTCACATTTTCTTCTACTTAAATTTTACAAAAAGCAATTCAAAAGATAAGAACTTGCGCAATGTTAAAAAAACATTAAATTAATTGCATCAATTTGATTTCATTTAATTTGACCCAAAATTAAATGATTTGTAATTCCAAGCAGGAAATTAAATAAGGACGCGACTTGATTTTTAAGTTCGACGAAGTACAGCATGCGCGTGGCACGGGAATCGACTTCATTTGTGTGCGGCTTATCAAATAGACGAAAGATTTAAAAATGATTGTCATTTTTTTAAATTGATTCCATTCTCCTCCTGGTCACTAAATTTGGTCGAGGACATCCTTCACGAATCACAGTTCATGCAATATTTGTCTCAGATGAATTCCAACTCACCCTGCGGTTGGAAATTGAAATTGAGCAGTGCGAAACAACGAAGTGCATTCCAAAAAATTAACAAAACTGTTGAGACTTTTGATGAAATTTCACAGTGTAATTCTCTCTACTTGAAATTATTTTTTCCTTCGCACTTCGTGTCACCCATTTTAAACTGGGCGGTTGAGAGCAAACAACCAGATGAACGATACATAAGCAGAGACAGAACATCATTGTCAGAGTTCGTCGATAAAGGTAATGGCCGCGCTATTTAAAAGAATAATAGGAACGTAAATGATAATCGATATCCAAAATTCGCATTCTTTGCTCTAGAAACCGATAATGGAGGGCGATTTATTTTCTTCTCATTTAACGATGGAATATTAAAATGATTTTAAAGCGTTCATTAGTGAAGCAATTTAAAGCACCCGACACAAAAATAGTTATCTTTCTTTTCGGCACATCAAAGGGTAATTTCACGAATTACTCGTCAGAGAGTGCTATTCCTTTGAGCATTCAGGAGTGGCAAACGAAACAATTGTCATTATCTTTTATTTATTTGTCGTGTGTAATTATTTCAGATTATCGTTATTTTGAAGCACCGTAATACTATTTATTGTACACAGTTAAATATAAAGTTTTATTGTAACATTTTTTCAACCATTAATTTCTTTCTGATGACACTGAGAATTTTATTTTCCGAATCAATCAAAATTTGCGATTGAGTGTTTAAAATTCTTTTCCGCTTTTTTTTCGAATGCTCACAGATTTAAACCGCTTAAATATTAATATTTAATGTATTAAAATGTTTATTGTTTTGCTGATTGTATGTTAACAATAACCACTTATATGCATACAAATTAATGGATAAAGAATGTAATTTTAAATTTCAGCAAAATACCTTCAAATGCCGTGAAATTAGAATATTTATGGATACGTAAGCTACTCAGTTTGGTGACCATCTAGAAATGGTTTATGCCTTTTTATTATCAAACCGAATGTTTGTGATTAAAAAGTTATGATCTATTAAAAATAGAAAAATTCTTGAATCGAAAAATATAAATCTTTAGAAAATAGATGAAAAAGTGAGAATAGTATTCCAAAGATATACACATAATTTAATTATACAGAAAAATAGGCGCTCAATGGCTTAATATTTCATAATTTAAAATTATTAAAAAGCATCGTAAATATGCTTTTGAATATCATTTTGAAATAATATTACATGATTATTTTTTTTAATAATTTTGTTTAAAACTAAGTCCAATTCATTATTTAACTTTATTACATTTTTACTTCACCATGAATGATTAATTTCAGAAGCGATTTTTAATATTTTGAATTGTGGAGAATATTTTTTTCAAAGTATTTTCAAAGAATTTATCATCTATTTCTAAACCTTTTCAATCGCACAATTTATTTAAAAAAAATGATGAAATATACTTCGGAAGAATTAAAGTGTTTTGACCCTTGATTTAAAAGAATAAGAATAAAGAAAACACTTACTTATGGCATCCACTTTTCAAATCGTTTAATTTTTTGCAACAGAAAGTAATAAACGATAAGATAATGCTTGTAATTTAAAAAATTCCAATTAATATACAAATTTAAACAAACATTGAAGAATGTGTAATGACCTTTGCAGCTTTTATATGACAGAGAGTTAGATGCATAAAATAGCCTATCGTTTGAAATTGCTGTTGTTATCGTGTCCCGCTTTACAATGGAAGGGGAGCTTCAGTAGCTTTTGAGGGTATGAACCTCAGCAGATCCGAAGGCAGAAGTTTGACTTTTAGCTCACTCACGTCACAAACCCTTTTACGGGACGGACTTTATTCTTGCCTTTAGTTCATTCATCTACAGATCACAACTCAAATTTGGAACAGAAACCATCACCTATGAACCAGTATCCCTAATAGTGTAAGTTTCAACTTGGAGGACTTTGTGACGATGACAAAATTAATGTGCACCAGCCACCACACACGCAGGAAATCTCCAGCTGACTGGTTCGAACTCACAGCCCAAGGGTTGCGAAAGTTATTGATTTTCACAAGAATGGAAATCGCATTCTTCACCTCAACTGGAAAAATATCGAAATACTCGCATTTTACCGATTGAGCTACTGCCTGTTGATTTCAATTTTCATCACAAACAGCTAAAACTCTATTTTAAGTGTTGAAAATGAATTTGATTTATTTAATAAATTAATATTTGAAAAAACTGTATTAACATCGAGTGCCATCTTCTACAAGTTTTTAAAAATGTATTTAAATTTGAGTGGAAGAATAAAAAATATTTTATTAACGATGGAAAATTTAAACAAGGTTTATAAATATATATATTGGGAGATTGTGAACTAATAGTAAGAAATTAAAAAAAAATTAGAATTGCCGCAAATATTTTGACAGAAAAAAAGGAAATCACCGAAAACTCAAAATGTATATTTAATAGATTTTAGCTTTTGAATAACTCATTTATCACTAAATAAATAAATGATACCTGTAAGAACCCGTTACTAAAAAAACCAAAAAAGAATTTTATATTTTGTTTAAAAATTACTTTTAAGACACTTTAGAAATAATCTTCCTCCTCTGTAAAATATTAATAAAATCATATAAAATATTTATATGTTTTTTAAAAAAAATATTCGTTAATTAGAATCAATCAAATGCTAGCCAGGGTCAAAGAATCAGAGATCTAAACCTGATCCCTTCGCAACTCGTCTTGCCCAATACCCTGACAGCTACTCGAAATTTTGATTATCAAGCATTCTAAATACAATAAAAAGAAATGATTTAATTATTTTTATATTTAAAATCCATTATATTCAAAAATAATATTACTTAATTACTTTTCATTTATTAATTAATATTTAATAATCACAGTTAATCAAAGTATAATTCCTTGCATACTTTATTTACTACACCATTTTTTTCAAATTTTCACATCAAATATTAAGGTCATTTCAAAGGTGCTAATTTAAGCTTATTAAAATAAGACTAGAAAAATTCGATAACCATTAGCCACACACATAGATTTGGTTCAGCTATTCATCGACATGTTTGAAATAATTGACGAAAAAGAGAACCGTTCTCCCAGCCGCAAAAGTTGTACCAGCTTCAAACATGTTAATTTCCTACTAAATTAATACTATCGAAAGTCATACGAATTTCATATTAAATCAATAGCATCCTTCTATGAAACATGGTCCATTTACGAGAAAAGTTTAAAAAAACATATTGTTTATTACTTTTTTTTTGTTTTGAAAATGCTTAGCAGAATCTTCCAAATATAATCACTCAATAAGATATCTTATGTATATGTTTTGCTAATTCCAATTTCAGTAGAAAATTCACGATTCTTTTAAATGTTCGATTATCTCTTTCCTTCCCATACAATTTCCAAAAATATTTCAAAATAAAATTTACACAGCCCCCACATTTAGCAACCGGACTAATTTCTCAAATTTTTGCGGCCAATTAATTTCTCTAGTTTTCAAGGATGATAAACCAGGCAAAATATTTTAACATTATTAAACAAATATAATTTCGATGCATAAAATGTGCATTAGAATTTTATTTTTCTAATGGAGAACAGTGGTGGCATTCAGTGACATATCTGGGGGTTGTGGGCTTTCAAATTATACTATGATGATCGAAAGAGGTTCTCTGTGACAGGTTGACGAACTGTCACAGAGTTCACCAGCCAGAGCCACCATACTGCCATTAAAATTCCGATTTGCAATACATTCTCTTTGGACAAATGTATTTTGAATTTCTTTTTTTTTCTTTCGAAAATGATGGTTAAAAAATGGCTGTTCACCCTTGATGTCATACAACTTTCATATGAAACAAGACCAGTAATTAAGATTGGACGACTGGTTGTCTGAGTTTTCCTTATAGTTTTAAATATATGGAGTATATTAAGTAGGCGTAAAACAGACTTATAGTGAGCCGAAGTTCATTTTTCCTTAAGGAAACTATTGTTTTTAAAATATGAAAAAATCAAATTTAAATGAGTTTAAATTAAATGCAGTCGTATACAGAAAATTGTTTTAAAAAAGTCATAACTAAGGAAAAGGGGGAATGTTAAAAAAACATTGCTTGATACATTAATATTTCACGCGTCAGAGAGCTGTTAGTCATTTTATCCTTCTTGGAAGCTGTAATCGGCTTTGCCTATAGATGATAGATGCGTTTCTCAGATTCTTTTAACGCACTCTTAAAAGTTTCATAGGGCAGAAACAACATCGTGCCTGCTGATAACCTGGAAGACTCGTCTTAAATTATTTTCCTGCCCCGATTAGACACTCGTGGCAATAAATGGCTCCTTATAATACTTCATTAATCAGGCATTCAGTTTGGAAGCGAATCATTTTTCCTCCTCGAGGGAAACGATACAGAACTCCCCCAAAAGATTCATAACGACTCAAGTTTTGGATGAAAGATTTCAACAGCAAAAAAAGACAAATGGGCAATTTTCTGACGGGCGTAGAAACAATTTGAGAAAAAAAAAGGTATGAACTATATTAATAAAGTAAATGGACCCACTTAAAACTTGCAGATTTTTCTTTGGAGACGATGTTTTTGACAAGACAGAAAAACTTTGAAATTAAAATGACGGATAACTGACGAAATTCTCCAGAAAATTAATATTTTCAACCAAAATAATATTCATTGCTACTACTACTATTATAAAAATAATTCATTTTTTACTTTTCTTTAATATTCGTTACTTAGTAGCTTAGAATTAATGAATGAATACAATGTCAGACATGTTTTTATATGAACGTGCTTAAAAATGTTAGCAAATTTGTTTTAAAATACTCGTTAACCCATCCATTAATAATCCCCAAGGGTCACTGGATTAAAGGCACGAAATTATGATTCCGAAATTTTACTGTTTATCGAAACATAGAGAGGGTTAAATGCCACATCTTGTTGAAATATTTTTGAATTGAACTGTCGTGTAAAATTCGTTCCCTTTACCTATTTTTCAAAGTTGCTCTTTAGAAACCAGGACTTTAGAAATGGACTAAATTATTCAATAATACTGTGGTGAAGCTTTCTGAATCGAAAATTTCTGCAAGTGCGATAAAATAATTTAGCATTTTCTTCTCAGAAGAACTAGAACTTCTGGGACCATTTCGTTTCTATCGAATGTATTTTATGTCCCAAAATAACTTTAAAAGCTTTGGCATGACACTTATTTTAAAATAAAATCCTGAAATGTCAATCTTCTATTATAATATTAAATTTACAAGAAACTGAAGTATGTACTTAAAAAAATCCGTTCGTCCTCTTTTGGATTGTTGATCTGGAGCAAGTTCATAAACGACCCCTTCCATTTGTGTGCCGATAGGATCTCACTTTAAAGAGTAGTTCGCCGATCTCCCGTGATTATCTGTTCCTTGTACGCGACCCGATAATGAACGAGTGGTCGGGACTGAGAGCGCTGCCTTGGACCTTGAAAATGATTCGATATCTCCCATTTCCCATTATTCTCCTCTCTAAAGTAAGGATGGACTAAAACTGCATGAATGAGAAATAACATTGTCCTTTGCTTCAAAGGATGCCTGGACACAAAAGCTTTGGTAGCAGTTCTCTGAAATTTTTTATCTTATGAGAGATTATAAAGTCGGAAAAGTTATTTACAACAATAGACGCGGCGAATGTCCAGTTCCTGAGAGAGGAGGCTAGAACTTTGCAAATGATAGGAGGGAAATAATATACTAATAAAATGATAAGAGGGAATAATATATATTAGCAAATCATATGAGTTTGGTGTTCAGGATATTTACTCTACTCGAAGTCGAACAGCCGATTTCTTAATGCTGAATACAGATGTATATTTCCCATTTGAAAATAATTTATAAAGCATAAAAAAATGTTTTGAAAAAATTGTGGAAACTGAATATATAGGCCGTCCTTCATCCCCATTATTTATATATTAATAATAACGGGCGTTCTGGCGTAGAGGAATGCTTCTTCCCCGAAGGTCGGGAGTCCGAGGTTCGATCCTGGTTAGGGCACGGCTTTTCTTTCTCTGTTCTTTCTGTAAGGTGTATGAGTGTGCCCGCCTGTAGAAAGGGGATGTGCAAGCGACTGTGATGAGTGAGTAGCTAAGACGTTCTCTTGGCCTTAGTTGACACTACTTCAAAGTAAGAGACGCCCCTGTTGGCTTAAAACTCGTTGATGCCTCGGTGAAGCTTGTCCGTGGCAAGTGCCACTAACAACAACTCCCTTTGCAGAAAGTTTTACTCGTCTGTTCTGTTTCATGATTAGCCATGTATAAGATTGATTTTAAAAAAAATTGACATTGCTTGAGCGAATTCTCGTAAAATTAGAGTAGCTTTTCCGACAATGGTTTTGTTGATGGTGTCTAATTCGGGTGTTCGGTATCCTCTTCCTCCATTCTTTGGTCGTTTTTTAGTTTATTTCTGATTATTTCTATTATGTTTAAGATTAGAGAAGGAGACAACATTTTTGTTACAAAAGAATTAACCACTGCAACCAAATTTTCCATAGCAAATAATCATAAACGTGTGCATTTTATAATCTCAATGAAATTTACTGATGATGAGAAGAAATTAAAATTTGGATATTAATAACTTTTCACATTTAATATATAGACATTATTTTGAAACTACATGCTGTAATGGAACTATCCCGACACTTCATGTTCTTTTATGGCTCAAAATTTTTTATTCTTTTCTGGCAACATCTGTTTTATCCTCTTGATCCTAGAATAAATCGCTTCATCGTCACAAAGATTAAATAAATGAAGAAAAAAATATTTTTGTCGCATACAAAATTGTTATTGGAATCACCAGATGTCCTTAACAACAATGTTTAGGGACACTTTCACGTTCTAATCAGTTTTAAATTCGCTTCAGTGAGTAGTTAATAAATTATTATTGAGTTGTCCAATAACTTAAATTTAATGCAGTTTCGAGTATTAATGGTTGTATTAGCAGGTGAAATTTCCCGTTCTTTTGCAAGTAATTTCGGAATTAGTTTTTTTAAAACATTTTTTACTTGCATTCACTAATTCAAAAATTTTGCGTGATATTTGTTTACAGTAATTTTTTGAATAGAGGGGCCCATTTGTCCTACGTAAGAAAATCTCATTCCACATTTAAAAAAATGTTCGGTTTGATTTAAACAGCCTTTTTCACTTTCGAATATTTTCAGTTGTGCCGGCGAGCCTTTATTGTATCCGTGTGCGTATTATGTCTTTCCTTATTGAAAGATCTATATCCCATGATTTTTTCGTGGAATGTTTTTAGCTTTCATATAGCATTTCAACAGAAATACTGATTTATTAATTTATTACTATAATGTACTTCATGACAGCGTACGGGCATTTTCTGTATCCAGGCACAATATTTTAGGCTGTAATTAATCCCCTCCCCTGCAAATTTTTAAGCTGGAAAGGAATAAGTATTTATGACAAGTTGCCGATGTGTCACGCCCGGGTGAAAAACAACGTCCTTCTGCGAAATTCTGCGGAATCTCAATTCCCTTTTCTTTGTCTGCTTAAAATGTAAAGATTTGAAACTAATTAAGGGGAAACCAGAGGGAACGGTCGCCCCAAAACTTTCTCGCATGCTCCCTGACTAAGGTGTCAGACCAGAGGAGGCCTCGAAGGTCACCGGAGAGTACACTATTCATGAATAAGTAACCTTTTCCTCATTTTTACAGCGATCGTGGGTGAGCGTTTTGGCGATTTACTCCTGGCACAGGACCTTCTCAAAATCAAATTTGTGTTTGAGACGCTTACTTCCCCAATCGATTGAAGCCAAATTTACATCGACATCGAATTTCACTTGTACTCACAGAATCACATACCCAATTTGATAGGTGTTTACTCTATAAAGGTTATATTTACTTAATGTATTTTATCCGTGTTTCTTCGTTTTATAATTAAAGTTTGGATATTCATACAGCCAGACAGACAGATTTCCACATAATGGATGTGGCTCTTTTTTATGAATTTTCCTATTTTTATGTAGGGATGGTATAACAAATTTTATCCATCTAACTCAAAGTATTTTTTTAACTATCATTGTCATAGACGGACAGATATAATTCCTAAAAGGCGTTTTTCGAATTCGGAGAGGTCTAATACTGGGAGATTCGTCAAAATCTCAAGTTCAAATTTTTTGACGCTTACAATTCTTCGTACCCGAGAAAAATAATCAATGTGTAACATGGACAAACAAAAATACAAATAAAAGACCTGACTTTCTGTAGGATCATTTTTAAACCAACCAACAATTTTTCCATGACATTCGGAGATCGAACTGAAACAACTCAGCCGGTATCGGAAAAAGTAAAAATTGCAAAAGAAACGAGTTTAGAAAGCAAGAGAAACAAGACGAATTCGAAATATTGGGTTGTTCGGAAAGTAATTTCGTTTTTTCCCGTCAGAGGACTTAATTACGTTTTTTCGAAACCAACTTCACACTTAAGCCGCATAACCATTATATGTCTTGAGAGCTGATATTGCAAGGCTTGTGTGTGAAAAAGTTCTATTAATTCTACGCAGTAGTTTTTGGTTGGTGTCCTTTTAAATATGGAGAGCAATAAGCAGCATTTTCGTCATATTTTACTTTTTTACTTCAGAAAAGGTAAAAATGCTGTCCAAGCGGGAAAAAAATTGACGGATGTGTATGGAGAAGGCGTGTTAACAGTACACCAGTGCCAGAACTGGTTTGCAAAATTTCGATCCGGCAATTTTGATGTCGAAGATGCACCACGGTCTGGAAGGCCGGTCGAAGCTGACAAAGTTGCGATAAAGGCATTAGTTGATGCAAATCGGCGAATAACCACACGAGAGATCGGTGAGAGATTAAATTTGTCGAATTCGACTGTTTATGGCCATTTGAAAGGCATTTTGGAAAGGAAATTTGTGTCATCGCGTTGACGCGTGTGATTCGCTCCTCAAACGTCAAGAAAATGATCCATTTTTGAAGCGGATTATTATTGGGGACGAAAAATGGGTTGTATACAACAATGTTAAACGCAAGAGGTCATGGAGCAGAAAAGATGAACCGGCTCAAAGCGTGTCAAAAGCCAACATTCACCAAAAAAAGGTGATGCTCTCCGTTTGGTGGGATGTCAAAGGAATCGTTTTTTTTAGCTTTTGCCGGACAATACAACGATTAATTCAGAAGTCTATTGTCATCAACTGGACAAATTGAATGATTCACTTAAAGAGAAGAGGCCCGAATTAATCAACAGGAAGGGTGTAGTGTTCCACCAGGATAATGCGAGACCTCACGCAAGTTTGGTCACTCGCCAAAAACTTTTACAGCTTGAATGGGACGTACTGCAACATCCACCATATTCTCCAGATCTGGCGCCTTCCGACTACTATTTTTTCCGGTCCCTGCAAATTTTTTTGGATGGCAAAACCTTTACCTCAAATGAAGATGTCAAAAACCACCTGAACCAGTTTTTTGCCAGCAAGGACCAAAACTTTTATGAGAGGGGAATTATGTTACTGCCAGAAAGATGACAAAAGGTGTTGGACCAGAATGGCCAATATATAATTTAATAAAATATTTATTCATTATACGAAAACTGTCTTTCATGTTCCCCAAAAAAAACGAAATGACTTTCCGAACAACCCAATAAAAATCAACTACAAACCTATTGAGTTTATGGGAATTTTTCTTTATCGGAATGTTGATGGTAAATGGAAGCAAAACACCACGGCAACAGAAGTGAAAAATGATTTTGGGGTTGATTTTTTCCAATAAAAATAAATAAATTGAATCTATTCAGGAAATCCAAAGAAAAAAGACTCTGAATGAGGGGTTTTTCAGACACTTTCTTTCTCCCTATAGTTGGAATACCAAGCTCTCTAATTAACTTATGCCATGCTTCTTTTTTATTTTACGTGTATTTTTATTCCACAAAAAATATTCTAACTAGATAAAGGAGGAATGAATACATACAACAAACAAATGATTCTATCATTATAATGACTCTTGATTTTTTTTCAATACATAAAAAACGACATCTTTTGAAAATTAACTTAAAAAAACGTTCAATTTAAATTTTTGAAATGTCATTAAGTATTTTTACAGCCGCAGAATATTTAACACTTATTCAATCTTCCGACTACACCGGAAATCCTGTCAAGTTTAAAATTTCCGTTGTTTAAAACACTATAACATTTTTTTAGACTCGTCTCTTCTCCTGTTAAGCAAATCGATTTTTATGCCATATTTTTTAAATATTATTTCTATAATATTAATCTATGCCCTAGTGTTGCAAAAGCCCCCACACGATTTCTTATAAATAATTTTCGAATATTAAATATTATAAATACAAATTGTTACATTGAGTATAGACTTTTTAATGAACATGAAATTAGGAAAAACGTATTAAGATTAATGGAACCCATTTTTGACAGCTCTTCACATTTTCTGAAGAAAACCTACTCCTCACAGTGCGCTCTTTTAGCAATAAAAATTTGTAAATGCCAGTGAAAAATTAGGTAAAGGACCTTAGGTGTGGCGATCCAAGAGATCGGATGTGGCTTTCGATTTTTGGACATTGGTATATGAGGTAGAAATTTCTCGAAATTTAGCGGTTGTGTTTTTTCTATTGTTGAAGGCGGAAGAAAATTAATTTCGTTTAATATTTATGTAGTTTATAAGATGAGTAAAAAATGCAACACTACGAAAGTTAAAAGCCAGATAAATCACTATTAAAGCCATTCGATATAATAGTCCTGTGATATATTAGGGATATTTTCCATTCATTCATGCGCTTAATGAATAAGGCATATTAAGATAATTAATATATAACAATATGCTAATATAGCAATATGGAATTTAAACAAAAAAATTGAAGCAATATGGCTTTAAAGTTTGGTATATGATTGAATTAGAAACATGAAGTCATATTTAAAAGAATTATCTGAAATCCAACGTAACCAATATCCCTCGGCGAATGAGCTGGCCACCAGAGGCGATTAGTTAATCGTTTATACATTATTCATCGTAATTCTGATGATTCTCAGTTTTGAATGCCCTTTAATCTGAAATACGGTTTTTGAAATTTTAACTGAAATTAAAATCGCAACAATCTAAATAGAAGACTTTGGTGTGTAATCTTTTCATCAAAATGTATTTCACATTATTGTTTTAGAAATTTGTCTATCTTCTTATGTCCGAACGAAACCATTTTATTAAAATGACATTTAAGAGGATTTAAATCCTGATCGCCGTAGTAACATTTATTACCTTTTAAATGAAATCAGTCGAAGCATTGGATGTCTCTGAACGTACAGGAACGGAAGCATTACGAAGCCCTCAGAAATGCTTCCTCTGAAACAGTAGAGATTCAATTCACATTTGCGTATAATAATGAAGCCTTTATTTCTGTCTCGGGCGTGAGCATCGCCGCATTCTGGAGCGGGGGAAACCGGAGAAGCTCCGGAGCCCCTAGTTTAATTCGGTCGAGAATTCTAGAACGTTTAGGCGGGAAAATTGTTTACGTTGCTAGACGGGAAAATTCCTCCTCTTTCAACAAATGTAGCGTAACTATACATTTGTAACAGTTACATGACAGTTTGTAGCAACAGTTTAAAAATGCACTAAACTATTAAATTTAGATTACCGGACATACTGTTGCAAGCAAATGAAACAATTAGTATAATTCAAAAATTATTAAAATAAAATTCTGAAGATATTAAAATTTCCTTTGTTTCGCCATTTTCAAAATAAGGCTCAAACACACTGTTAAATAGATATCAGTGCTTATAAAGTCGGTGATTATAAGAACATTTTAACAAAAACATTTTAACATTAAATTCAAGGCAGTTAAAGTGGATTCACTCTTAATAGATAAACATTTTGGAGTCAAAATATATATAGATATATTGTTCAAATTTTCAATCGTAAATAAAATATTTTTTTTTCATCCAATCAAGTTAAAGTAAAAATTTGTAGAGGATGACATTTAATGTTAATACAGTTTTTTTCAAATATTAATTCATTAATTTTTCTCGCCAAAAAATTTCTTTTCCCCACCACCAAATAAGTAACAAATTCTGTTTGTCCTCCCCCCCCCCCGCTGATGGGATTAGGCTTAACATGTTTTCGGCCGATTATTTCAAACGATTCTGTTTATTTTCTTCAAGTCTGATGAATTCAAAACCAAACGTTTTTAATGAATCGATTTATCGGATTCATTTTCAAGAACTCTCGAATTAAAATAATACAGAATAAAGAATATTAAAAATTTCTAATCTGTATTGCGTTACCCTAACTAGCGTAGAAAACTCACGCATTCGATTGGGGTTGAAAATACAATGCTAGTATAATTTTTTGATCAATTCGTTATAGTAATTGTAATTATTAGGCCGGGATAACTGGTTGGAAGGACGTAGGATTCACATCCCTTGGGCTGTGAGTTCGAACCCACCATCTGAAGACTCTCCTTGTGTATGTGTGTGTGGATGTTAAATATGTCGTGGTCACAAAGTCCTCCATAACGAGAGTAATACCACTGGGGGTACTGGTTCAGAGCGGATCGTTCTCAGTTCCAGACCTAAATTACGATCTGCGAGTGAATGAATGATATGCTTGAATGAAGGCCGCCTCGTAAAAAGGGTTTGTGACGCGTGTGACCTAGAAGTCAGACTTCTGCTCTCAGGCGCTTAGGGATCCACACTCTCAGAAACTACTGCGTCCCTCCTTCCTTTGTAAAGCGGCACACGAGAACAACAACAACAAACGTCGCTATTTAATTTTGAGGAAGTAGGATATATTTTTTATCCAGAAAATGATTGTTGGGATTGCTCCGGTATGTTTGGTTGGGAAGGCATGGTGATGAGAGGAAGTCTTTTCATCATAGATTCCTCATTTCGGTAGAGTGGTTAATGTGGCGAAGTCCTTCTCCCCACGTGGATCTGCTCTGAAGTATTCTAAACCCATATTTTACATTTATGGAAATAACACAAGATCTCACAGGTCTTCTGATGTTCATGAGCCACTGAAAAGTCTTGGAATAGATGAGTTTTTCTCCTGATTTAAATCTCAAAATCACATTTGAGAGGCTTCTTGGAGATGTCAGTGGCACGATCGTATTCCCCGGAGACGGATGGGGATTGCGGAATGTATCTCTTACATTAAAAAAAAGGACTGGAATATGAACATATAGTGCAACACAATCATTGATACTAGAAGAAGTCATATCTCTTACAAAAAGATACCTGCTTGTCTATCTCTTTCTCATCCAGGTGCAGTTCTGAATATCCACACTTTTATCAATAAGGCTTTTTTCGGCTTTGTTCTTTAACGTCTGCTCTCTGATCCTTTTTTTTAGCGCTAAATGTTGATCGCCTTCTATGCATCACGATTGTAAGACCCGCACCTCTGCTCCCAACGATAGCTATAGCAAATCTGCCAGGAGGAGAAAGATCATATGTAACAAAGGGGAGCACCAAGAGAGGGTCGAAGAGGAAGGTGATATAGACGAGGACGGGCGAAGAAGAGTGAAGGTCGGGTATGGTCCGCCATGAACAGAAAAGACTCGCTTTTTCCCACGTTTTGTTTCATTTTAATCCTTTCATGTAAATAATTTAATAATCTGGAATAGGATTGTTTCCTGCATCCATTCCTGCACAATCATCGCGATTGAGCACGACGACGACCAAGATGGAGTTGGATTTTAAAATGATCATTCAGGCCTAGACGAAAAAAAAAAAAACAGACACCAGCTGTTTAAAAATAGTAGCCGAAACACGTTTAAAGTACGGGGGAACTTTACTACGATGGACCTCTATAATAGCTGTTTTATTTCTTTCAATTTATTTTTTGTAGCATTTCAGTAAATTTTTTGTATTTTTTGTATTTTCAGTATTTTTTGTAGCATTTCAGTAACCGCGCTTTAGTTTTGCATTCTAAGAAAATGCAGAAGAGTGCAAATTAAAAGAACAGAAAATATCGATAAGTAACGTTTTGTTCATCGTTTCAGTATCACCAAATGACTTTTCATCCGATTGGTAAATTATCTACAAATAACTGTACCCGTTAATCATAGAATAATCTGTTAGAAAAGGGATGCACTTTAACCACTTGACTGTTTCGCCCGTATGCCGTACGTGCATCGATTTACCAAATTTTGATAGTTGTAAGCAAAAAATAAAGCATTTATAACAATTATAATTCAGTATTAAAATGACTTCGAATACACAGATAAGTCAAGTATTTAATAGATTTCCAATCGAATCAAAATAAGAAAATATTCCCAAAATAGAAAGAAACATCTTATTAGATGGTAAAGAAAATAAAACAGTTAAGGGGTTAAATGTGATTTGCACTCCTCTAATTTGTTATCGAATTTGCTACATTTTAATTGAATCAGGAATTTAAAATATATTTAACTGTTTTAAATACCAAATTTTATATTTACATCAACAAAATGTACTTTTCTTCGATTCATATCCAGCAAATAATTTTTTTCAAACATTACATTATTATTGGTTTTCCCATACTTGCAATTCGGTTGTCCTCTAACTTATGTGCGGTGCTGGCCGGTAAGGAAAGTTGAAATTTGTTTTAATACCACAATGTATTAACCATATGATCCTAACGAAATTTAAAATGAAGAAGAATGTTTTAAAACTGTCCGCTTTTTGTTCTAAAGGTAACTTTAATCTAACTAAACTGAACTGAATGATATCCGGTGGTTTGAAGAACATTAGTTAAAGGCTTACTTTGCTTACGTCACTTGAATTTTAAATGTCGTCCACTTTCTATTCGACGTCAACTATCACGTGACGTGTGATCATTATGACGAGTGACGTTTCGATCACGGGGATTCCCTTTTGAAGTATTTACTTTAGTGGATGTTCCCCGAATGCAGCAGATACGCACGGCATTATCTGAGGACATTATTTTAAAACTGTTCATGATCGGTCTGTCGCTTATGCGGAATATTTAGCGCCTGTCGGTGTACTGATATTTTTACAATGTCTTTCAAAGAGATTTGAAACTTTAATGATCCTCGTTACTACCTTTAAAGGGGATTCATAATTTCCAAGTGGGTCAGCGAACTTCCTTTTCACGTCTCCGATGCAAGTCTCGCCACGGCAATTAATTTCATAGCTGGTAGAATTGATCGTCCTTCCCCCTTTGCTGTCAATTGGGCTTCAAAAGAGCCGCTTTTTTTGTTTTGTGAATGATAACTTCGAACTCGCGATAAATCTTGCGTCCTCCTTCACAATTATCAAAAGAAACGTGAGTCATATTCATATTGCGAATCTAATTGATGTCCTTTTAAACCTCCTCACCGCAAGAGATATTTGTCACATTTACGAAGACGAATATTTCGGATCATCACAGATTGATGACAGCAGATAGAAAATTTTATTTTGTTTAATGGAATCTTGTTTCATTTATTGCCAAAACTGATGATAAAAAAGAAAAAAAAATAGAGAGAGTGTCTAAACTAAATAAAAAGGCAGTGTGGTGAGCGACTCATTTAAATGAATTTCTCTTCTTTTTCAAATCAAAGAGTTCTACTTTTTATTTCTTCGAGAAGACATGCAGAATTATCAATGAATTGGCTTCTCCAAACATAAATCTACGATAACCACTGACAGCACACCAAAAATTCTGAACCATTTTTAGAGCATTCATATATAAATATACTCCTTTGACACTCATACAGATTCAGAATGAATTTCTGAGATGCAGGTTCAATCTTCAATGAGAAAAAAACTATTTCCGTAAGACACCGGCCGCCGTGGCAAGGTCTCAGCTAGTGAGTCATAGGGCTTCAGGTTCGAGACCCGATTCCTCCAAAGTGAACGTTCATCTGAACCAAATTGAACGTTCAACTGAACGCTGTTCAAAATTAAGAGGTTCTTCCCAAATGATCCCTAGTGTCGCTTTACAACGAGACGTTAATATAACTAAACTTAACACCAGACGCTCAATGGTATCACTTCACGGGCTGAAAGTAAAACATAATTAAGATGTACTTTGTTTTAAGACAGAGAAATAGATTTCAATAATTTTCCTTAAAATAATTAGTTATTTAGTATAGAATAAATGCAAATATTTAAATTTCGTGAGTAGCTTCTCCTTTTAAACAGGGGACCGGAAAAGAAGAATAAATAAAATTTGTAACACTATTGATTTGATTGAGTAATGGTTGATTTAGGATTTTCCCAGATGGGAAGAAAAAACTTTTTTTTGAATTTTAACATCTGATTTTATTCGGATTGTAGATGGAATTTGCCATTATAAACAAATAATTATAAAAATAAGATAGAGGAGAAATAAAAATAAGAATAATATTAAACTTACCTTATCAAGTATAGTGTTAAAAGCAATTGTTTAAATTTCGCAGTGAAAATTATCGATTTTGTTACAGTTCAAATGCAAGGATTTTATGTAAGAATTCGGCCGGTTGTTCGTTTTTTAAACTATTTATCCTGTTGATGAAATTTCACTCAAGTATTCAATATATTTTAAATAGAGTCAATATTTTACATGTATTAATATGCGAAATATATTTTAAATGAAATACATTTGTGTTAATAACAAACAATTTCATTTTTATTGATGCGATAAACTAGTTATTCAAAAAAAGAAAGATAAAAACTGAATATGAACTTTATTTGTCATATTGGTCGAATAGATTTTAGAATAAGAAAAAAAAAAGAAGCGCCAAAATTCTTTCCTGAAATCAATTAAAAACAAATATAAAAAAAATGTATAAAAAAGAAAATGAGAGCATTAGTATTTTTAAGTCATTATTTGTCTTCATTAATTTAACTCATTAATCAGCTTCAACCGGTTCGAAACAACCACGAAACTTTTTTATCGGTCTCTCTCTCTCTCTCTCTCTCTCTCTTTCTCTCTCTCTCTATCTCTCTCTATCTCTCTATATATATATATATATATATATATATATATATATATATATATGATAATTTTTTTCAACTTTCATTTTCCCTTTTTCTAGCTGGCTAATAAAATTTCATCGCTCGACCGATTTTGAGATGAAATAACAGTTATGACGTCATAGTTCTACATCACACTTTTAAAAGCGATCTCTGCTGTCAAAGAAGCATACGTAATAATAATGCAATATTGATAAAAGCAGGTAAACGGATATATGCGTTTAAAGGATGTTGATGGAGAACGCCATTTATGCTTTATGCATTGCCTACGCGATTTCGAGTTTCAATAATCCGTGGACTTCAATTATTCAAAAGCCCCGAACGAAAATAAAAGTGTCTCATATAATAATAGAAGTATGAAAGCTGAATTTATTTTGAAGTGGGTATTGTAGTTTTAAAGTGTATCACCCGACAGAAAAATGACACACCTCTGGGTAGATGCGGCCTGACACTGCATATTGAATTCAATGTCATAGAGAGCACCAATTCTTCGATCACTTCGGCCGCAATGTCCTCACGTGCAGAGTGACTCCGATGAGCGACGATTCCTGACTCTTCCGTCTTGACACTTGATTCCACTTACGCTCAATTCAGACAGAATTAACTTCCCCATTCCGATCTGCATGATAACTGTTTCAGGATGGAGTCCGTCATTGTGAGCCGTGACGTCATATGATCAGAGTACTGCATCTTGAGGTCATAGAGCTGGTATACTAACCATACCAGCTGGATAACCAGATCATAGAGCTGGTATATACCAGCTCTATGCTTGAGATAGGCGGAGGGGTAGAGTAAGTGGTTGACAAATTGTCGCTTAACGTGCCAGAGGATTGCACTCTAAATGGTCTTGTGTGGAAATTTGGTTGTTTTAGCATAACTCATCCTTACAATAGTGGGAAGTTGTGAAAATGAATTGTTGGGTTGTTTTTTGCCATCCCCGATTCATCCAGTTAATATATAAAATTATTTTAAAGTATCAAAATAAGCGGCAACAAAAGAAAATTGTAATCAAATTTAAAGAAATGATCTAATATAACTGTTTTTAAAAATTCTTTTAATTTAACCGTTGATTTATTTCTAAGCAAGTGTGTGAGTCATTTCAGATTCCATTCCGACTCGAAAAAACAGAATAATTTCATTAAAAATTTATTTTTATTATTTTTATACTTTTAAGCATTGAATTCCATTGCTGCGTCTGATTTATTTTTTTAGTATTTTCCATTTGAATAAGAAAAAAATCCTAGCCGAAGTAATTAGGAAATTTCCTATGCGGTAAAGTTTTAAGAAATTATTTTTCATTTGGCTCCCATTTTACTAATATAGTAACAATAGTCTGAGGACAAGTTTTTTTGGAAATATTTAGACTTTTTTGGCTTCATTCTAAAAAAAAAAGAATTGCAGTATTGTATTTTAATAATTAGAAAATAATGTATGTAGAAAAATAAAAAAAAACTACGTAAGACTATCCTATATGAACACACATTCAAATGGTTTGTTTAAAGGAAAAAAAACACTTTATTGTTGTTTTAATTGTAATTATTTTTAAATATAAATAGCTATTTTTTTCTAATATGTAAATATAGTAAAAAATAAGTGTTTTTTTGTTTCATTAAAGAAAACTTAAAAATTAAAAAAAATTGATGTTAATTAATTGAATTAATTAAAACCTATTTAAAAAATATTTTTTCAAAATAGTTTTACAAAGGAATAAAGAAGAAAATTACTAATTTAAACGCTTAGATAATAAAAAGTAATTCATTAATATAAATTATGTTGTTTGGAAATGAAAAAAAAGTTGATACTGTTACTTTCAGTGCGCATTAAGGAATTTATTTTATTGTTAAGTAAAAACATATATTCCTTTCCACTTTTATTTCAACCCTATTTTTTTAAAAATCAAATCCCTTCTAACGCATGCGCAAAAGCGCGGAGGAGTTTCGAATCCGTTGGCAAACGATAGACAGAAAAATTGCAGTAACCCTCAATTCTACTTCCATTTTTTATTAAAAAAGGTAAATTGAAATATTTTAAGGGCACGCATTATACAATTTTTTTAAAAATTTAGATTTTTAAATTTAAAATTTTGAATTAATGTATTTACAAAATTGGATTCTGCACTTATTAGAGTTTCTGAAAGTGACAAAGACATATTTGTCTCGAAGGGATTGCTAACTAGAAACTACATCGAATTTAAAAACGTTCGATTTATTTCTTACACATTATTTAATATTTACTTTTCGCTTTCTTTCTTTTTTTTCTTTTCTTTTTTAATAAAATTTTCATTTCAACGGGTGGATGACGAGTTGGCGACGCTATCGAGCTCTACTTTTTGGTAGTGACCGGGCTGTTGTGTCGGCAGAGGTCGCTTGGCGTGCCCCACAGAAATGTTATTAAATATTTTTCTTTTCGAACTATTTCGCCTTCTCCTCGAGCAGTGAGAACTTTTGTAAGGTAATATGATGGAGCTTTCTGATGATCGTCTTCGGACAAAACAAAGATCTGTCACGAAAACTTCGCCACCTCCGCACATCTCTTTTCACCATATGATAATCATCTGTCAGATGTAGACTTAAGGCACACTTGGTCAAGGATTGTCGCGCCGAGCTGCGGTTCTCAGAGCTCAGTGAAGTTATGGACAGCAGAAGAAAAAATTGCGTCCAGAAGACTTGATTAATTTTCCCGTCATTATAAAGATAAGGGATCGGAATCAAGTCAGAAAAATAAACATAAATAGAAAAATCATAGAATGATATTATCTTCATTATTATAAAAGGAAAATTTCTTTCTTTCAAGAATCGTACTTAGTAAGATTTGGCCGCTTTAATTAGCGAACTTTGGATTTTTGGATTTTTTTGGATTTGTTGACTATGCTGCGCCAAACTGTAGTTTTTATGGATAAAAATATAAATATTAGCGAACTTAAATCATTGCAGCGTAATAAAGGTACGGGATTGTTATTGAAGATCAGTCACCCTTGGTGACCAGCTGTTTCATTGGGCGTATTAAATATAGTTAATTCCTTTAAAGAGTTTAGATATAACTTCATGCCAACTATTCTGTCAAAGTGGGCAGACATTTTAAGTCATACGTTCTGGGCATTGTGTGTTCAAACGTAAGAATTCTTTTTCTTCTTTTTCATAGCAGCATAACGTTATTAAAAATGAAAGGATACAGTTTATCTATTTTAAACTTTCGCAGCATTGTAGGGGCCACGGTGGCCTGGTGGCCTTGTCTCATGAGCCGTAGAGTTTCTGGTCCGAGATTCGATCCCACCAAAGAAACGTCATGTAAGGGAGTTTGGTGACTCTAAATCCGTCAGGTCCACACGTCCTAACACCGGCGTGATGTGGAGAGAGGGTGCCAGCTCAGGTGTCGTCCTCGTCATCTGACCGTGGTTCAGAATTACGAGATCCGTCCCCAAATAGTTCTAGCGTTGCTTTACAAAGGGGATTTATATAACTAAATTAAATTTTACAATCTTGTCATTTAACTTTTTTATTCATTTTTAAAATGTGCTGATATTAAGTAAATTCCTTTTTCTTTAGCTTTTAACAATGTAAGGAAATTAAGGTATTAACTATTTAATAAAACAATGGAAACATATCGAATTTTTTGACGAAAATGCAAATGAAAACAGGTCGGAAGTATTGAAATTTAGGCACAAAAAAAAATCGATTGAATTCTGAAGAAAATTTACATGAATATTAAATGAGCTTTACTCGAGAGATAGTGTTGTGAACAATATTTCTTGCATTGCAATACTTTCGAGGAGTTATATTAGAAAGGTAGCAAAGCTTATATTTATATTAGGTTTAGCTTATATTTAATTTTACATCTGATAAAAAAATTAATTGCTCCAAGGTGCTTATTTTTACCTTCCAAAGTGTATATGCTCCAAATCTGGCAGCTCTATGATTTACCACCTGGTATGTAGAGCGACACACGCACAGAGATTTAAAGACGCACACATAAATATACAAACATAGAAAGAAAGAGAAAGAAACCATTCATTCTTATTATCAATAAAATTAAGGAAGAAATTTAAAAAAACAGTTATAACCTCGTTGCTACATCGATATGCATCGAATCTAGTATAAATAAATAGCGTGATGCAAAAATTATTAAATGCCGAGCAAAAGTCAAAACATTAGATCTTCATTCTTTAAATGCTTAAAGTATTTACTTCTTGGGCAAGGGGAGCTCGCTCATCTGAATTACACTGAGAGATTCGGGATGGATGCAGAATCGTACGCAGTATCTTCTCAGGTCATTAAGTCTCGCGAACATCAACGATCATTTTTGTGGACTTGATAACGAATAACTTCCTACTTGGGCCGTAAGAGAAGTGCACGAACTGTACTTGTTTGATGCATTTGTTGGAAGCAATGCCGAGCAAGACCATCACTTAAGAAAAGAACGGCTTAGGAGAAAAAACACAGTTATTAGAGGGAGAAAAAAATACACCGTTTGTGAGCTCTTAATCGGAGGAGAAGGCTTTATTGCATATAAATCTTGGGTTAATGAAACCATTCTTGAAAGTTTTTCATAAGTACATACTAATTATGAATAGTGAGAGTAAAAATAATCAGAAAGGCATACAAAAAACTTAAACCTGATATTTCCGATAAACTTCCATTATAAATAATCCTTACTTCTTGGATATTAAAAATAAAGCCTGTGTGTGTTATAAAGAACACACACACACACACACACACACACACACACACACACACACACACACACACACACACACACACACACACACACACACACACACACACACACACACACACACACACACACACACACACACACACGCGCGCGCACACGCACGCACACGCACACACGCACACACTTTTCATTTGTAACTTTTAATAACAAAAAAAAGTTTTTTTTAAACTTAATTTCATTTTTAAAAAATTGTAAAAAAAATAAGATATTTTTTTCAACATCTTTATCATTTACAAAAAGTCTGCTTAGAAAAATCTTTCCCACTAAATTAGGTATGTGATGTCACACTAACAACATCTTTTTTACATAAATTGGTTTTAATTTTCCTTGCAATTCGTTTCTTATACATTTCTAAAAAGTTTAAGTACAGGAGGATTATAATTTAAGTTATGATTTCAAAAATCGATAATTTTAAAATTACTGGTCAGAATGACTTGATATTTTAGCAAAACCTTTGCGAGGCAATGGAATTTGGTTTGATGGAAAAATTAGTTCTTCTCTTATAGTTCGGTACTATCAGGGTTCCCATTATCTTTGGATATTCTTATTGCTTATATGTGTCATGACATAAAAATACAGTGAATTAGCTCTTTGTCTGAATGCTCCATCATAACCCTGATTACGAAGGATCGCTCTCTGCTCTTGAAGTTTTTTCATAAGAAGGTTGACTCTACACTTACAGCTATCAGGAAGTTTCGAACATTGAAATCCATAAAATCGAGTCTATTAGCCGCAAATGGTCTGCTAAATTTGAGAGTACTGGTTCCTTTAACACGAAGCGGGATAGAGGAAAGAAACCAGTTTCAGCTGCGACAGTGGAAGATGCGACTGCAGCATTTCGAGAACAGACTAACAATGATGCTCGAATCAGCAGTGCAGAGGGAGTAGGTCGAATACTATGATAAGCCGATCAGCACGATGCATAATGTCCTGAGGATCATCTTACACTGTTATCCATACAGGATAACTCATGTATAGGAGTTGCTGCCTGCTGACCTGGAGAAATGGGAATCTTTTGCACTACGATTTCTTGCCCGGATGAAAGTGGTCAACGGATGGCCAATGAACATTCTGCGATATGTCTAAGACCACTTCGATGTGCAAGGTTCTGTAAATACGCAAAATTGCAGATATGGGCGACCGAGAATCCGATACAGCTACAGCCATTTTCTCTACTGTCTGAAAGGGTCACTCTCTTTTGCGGAATAAAGGCAGCTTTTATCTTTGCTCCGTTTTTTTACGAGACCACACCTGCGGGTTCCGTTACCTACAGCATAACTGGCAAGTGGCATGAACCCCTTTTTAGTAACCATGTCCTTCTGGCATTTCAGCAGCGTCAGTGCGTGGATCGCGCAATATTCATGCAAGATGGCACTCCCCCACATATCATTACTCCTTTGAAGCAGCTGCTGAGTGATCACTTAGGAGATGACAGAATCATGCGTCACTATTTTGCAATAATGAGGCCGTCTCATTCCTCCGACTTAAACCCATAGGATTTCTGGCTTTTATAGTGCCTGAAGAATGTTGTTTACATCTTATGGATTGAAAATATAACAGACATGAAGGCATCCCCCCCCCATGATTTGCTTTGGAGAATGCCGTTATGAGCATCGAATTACTAGCGGAGCAAGATGGAAAAAATGTCAAACAACTTATGCCTTAACCACCCATCAAACACCACAAGTGTTTGTTCCCTGTTACTCTTTTTTTAATCATTAACATTGTTGTTAATATAAACGTGTTTTCTTATTTTATCGCTAATGAATCTCTAGCAAATCCCTGAAGTCAAGTTTTTCCTTTTGCCTAACGATATTACTATATTTAACGAATCCCTTTTTGGTCTTTCCCCTGAAAGCGATATCTATGGTCAATTTTTGGAAATATTTTTTTACTTCCCCAAACCATATTCCATTGCCTCTCGATTGTTCTGCTAAAATATCAAGTCATTCTGACTAGTAAATTTTAAATTATCAATTTTCGAAATCTTAACTTTCATTATAATCACTCTATGAAAAATGGTCATTATTTTAGTTGTACAATCTCTTTCCATATAAATCTAAGAGGTATCATGTAGCAAAGGTCTTCATATTGACCCTTTATTTTCTAACAAGTATCTGATTTTTCTCCTGGCAGACAAGCCTTTGGATACAGATACTAGCTCGTCACCCAGAAATTCCGTATTTTATGAATGAATTATTGAAAAAAAACTATAGTAGCCATTAGTTTTTATATTCGGTGAGCATTAAAATTCTGTCAAAAAAATTAAAAAGTTACAATAACTCTCTTATCCTGAATGTCTCTTTTCTATTTTATCTAAAATTGACGTTTGGTACAGTATTAATTTTTTTCTTTACAGTCACTATGATCTGACCTTTTAAAGTTTAATGACAATAACCACAACACAAACTATTTTAATAATCAATCCGTAGCTGACATGCCACAAGTGTTATCTACCGACTTGTCAAACCAAGGCCGGATCTCCCAAGACAAATCTCCCCTTCCAGGAGATCACGGAGATCGAGGAAATGCGGGTGAAAGGAGACGATGAAGCGCCCAAGACTGCGTGCTTCGAGTCGATCTCCGGTGACGTCAAGACTATCGTTTCCAGGAACGCTTTCGAGGCTCACCTCGAAGAGAACGATGACGAGGAAAGTTTCGGCGACCGAACAGACAGCCGGAAGGAAAGAGGGGTGAATCGATGGGGAAGGTGAAATAATCGATTCCGCCCGAACAATCACGGCATTATCATTTCAATGTAATTTCAGAAGCGACTCCGAAATTTCAAAAGGGTCGGTCGGTTAGCTGTACTCTTGCAAAATTCAGCCATGGAAATATTATTTATAGATCAATAATAGTTCTCATCTTTCAATTCCTATGATTAGTTCACACTCTCCCTATATCTTTTTCAAATTTTCAATCGTTCATAAAATACTTTTCATTCCTTCTCTCAAGTTGAAATACATTTTTTAAAACTCTTAGTGGATGACACTCGACATCAATACAGTTTTTCCAAACAATAACTTATTAATTAAATTTTCAGTAATTTCCTATACTTTATATAGAGTTTTGGCAGTTCGCAATGATGATTGAAGTCAACAGCAGTCGCAGGCAGCAGCTCGATCGGTGAAATGAGAAATTGTCGGTATTTTTCACGTGAAGGTGAAGAACACGAGTTCAATTCTTATGAAAAGCAATCACTTTTTGATAAATTAATTATATTAATTGTAATAAAAAGTTATTAAAAAAACTTGGTAATTAAAAGTAATTAAAATAAAAAAATTCTTTGTTGACTTAAGTAGGAATTGACTTAAATATTTTTTGTATTACTAGTTTATAAATATATTGTTTTGTTCAATTGAAATTTAGCCAGTTGAATATCAGAGTTTTCTTTAGCAACAAAATTAATTCCTCAATCTTTCGTAAATGTCAACTGTTACAACGTGAATATAACTTTTAACCTGCGCCATATGATAATTAACAGCAAAGCTTCAAAATGCACGTCGAAGAGAAAAGACGCTCTCTCAAGCTCTGCCAATCAACGTAGCACGTCCTCCGATTGTTTTGATTCCCCTCCTTAAGAGGTGCCGTTTAAGTAGCGTCCCACTAAAGTGGGCGGGACAAACTCAGAAACAGTTCCAGGCAAGTCTAGAAATTTCCCCAACATTCTCTAAGAACAAGTATTTATTTCTTAGCTTCTACTGCACATTTTAGCATGTAGTAAAATCTTTTAATAACCTCATTACGTCTCCAACCCACCTGCATTGTCAAATATGACGATCTTCTGTTTTAAACACCCTTAGAACGGTCTTTTCTAACTGACGTTCGATTCCATTACAAGTAATTTTATACAATGAAACTATTTACAAATATTTACAATATAGACACAAAAATTCCCTCATATTTACAACATTTTCATCTAGTTTACACAAAACTCATAAAATTAAGAATTACACCCCTGATTGATAAGACGGGAATAATTATTCAAATTAAATTAATATTACATAAGGAAAGGGAAAATAATTATATAATCTGAAAATGTTTTACCACTTCATTGTTATTTAAAGCAAAAAATAACACAATCTTCTTCTTTTGCTGTCACAATTAAAAAAAATATCCATAAAGAATTTTCTACCACTTTAGCACCGATAGTGATGTTCATTAGCATTAATATCCAATATTTACCCTTCTACTATTTTTTAGACATTACAGAAAATTCCACCATTAAATTAGGATGGTTTCTCATCACAGACAAATTCGTTTATTCTCAGAGATTATGTTTGAAATTCTATTAAAAGTTTTTAAGAGCTGCTTTTAAGTTTAAAGAATTTATAAAAAGACACTGTAATGTTCTGAATGTAGATTTTTTCGAGTAGTTGACACTTATATTTACTCTTTTTCAACAGTTTTTTAGCCAAAATATTAATTAAATTTAAATTATTCAATAACTTTGGATGGAAATAGCGTATATAATATCATATTTATAAAACAAATTCAAGAAAAATTTGCCAAACCAGGTCTCTTAGCACATAACAGAATTTACTTCTCTATTAAAAAGTTCCTACGATTTTCTAAAGGGTGTGAAGTGAAGTTGAAAGAATATATATTTTTAGGCAATAACCTTTAAATTCTTTACCAAAAAACGTATTTTTACACCAACTTAAAATTAAGAAGGAAGCATTAAACCTACATCAGTTTCCTTGTCGATTTGTTTTTATATAACTATAAGTTAATATAAACATAATTTTTATCAGTTCCATATTTTTTGTGGAAATGTTAAACCTATTTCTCCTATTAGCATATATCATCCTCGCGTTTCTGAAAGCGTTAACGTTGAGTTTCTTTCAACAGACTTTTTAATTTTTATTTATAAAATGTGAAGCAAAAGCTAAACTTTTTATGTCATCATCATATTCAAAGAGGTTTATTATAATGCATTAATCATTAAGTGCATTTAGAAAAAGGATGTGGCTCGAGATATTTATAAAATCTGTGGTTTAAGATTTTTATTTTAATAAAATCAGTAAGATTATGGAGAAAGCTGTTTGGAAAGAGAATACCGAGAAGTCGAAAACAACTGAAAGTCAAGTGAGTTCGAGAATCGAATCTGAATCTGAATGTAGGAAAATGCAGTAAAATATTTTAAACATACAAGTGCAGTAATTACGTATTGTCTTTTAAAACAGCTGAAATTTCTTGAACGTTTTGACTTTTTTTAATTAATCGCATGTTTTAGTGATTTGACATTTTTTTATTGAGTTCATTTGGAATATTATTGTTTTATTGCTTTTAAATTCAGCTCAATGAATAAGATTTTATACTACATGATAAGTTTGTTAGTTCTTTGTTCATTATCGCATTATTACAACTTTCTAAACTAAAATTATTGTTTATCTTAGTATAGTTATTAATTAAAAATTATTTGTAATTAATAATTATTAACTTTACAGCGGAAGGAGGGGTGCAGTAGATCTTGAGGGTATGGCATAGGTATACTCCGTCCCGGCCGAAGCCATTCGGATATAACGATGAGCTGCCGCAAGGCAACCCCCACCGAGCACGGAAGTGCAGGTTAATCAGCTTAATTTTCATAAAACAATTCAAAGAATCAGTTCGGAAAAAGATATGAATTTAGATTCTTAAAAAATGAAACCTTGTCTCCAAGTATAGTAATTATCAAACATATCAACAGTTATTAGAGGAACATAAAAATGTAAACAACATTAACTAAGAAAATACCGTTTAAAAAATGTATAAACATTTCAACAGATATAAGAAGAACATGAAAATGTAAACAACGTTAACTAAGAAAATACGGTTAAAAAGAAAAAGTATAAAACAATTATATACAAAGGAAGCTTGCCCTAAAGAGAGGGAATTTTAATAGCAATTTGATGTCCAAATTTCTCCAGCCTAATTGCCATGTTGAGCGGGTGTTTTCCCATAAATCACATTCCAGATCTTGAGGGTATGGATCCCTGATCACCCCAAATCAGAAGTAGGAATTCTAGCTCACACGCATCACAAACCCTTTTTACGGGGTGGCCTTCATTCACGCATTTCATTCACTCATCCACAGATCGTCATTTAGATTTGGAACAGAGAACGCTAAACTCTGAACCAGTATTCCCAGCGGTATTACTCTCGACTTGACCACAACAGATTTAATGTCCATCAAGCACGCACACACAAACAGAGAGTATTCGGCTGGAGGGTTCGAACTCGCAGCCCAAGGAATGTGAATCCCACTCCCTACCACTACCAACCAGGTTATACTGGCCCATTAAAAGTTTATCAGAATTAGAAACAAAAATCGTAAAAAGGCTTCAGAGATTGAATTTAAGAATTAAAAAATTATTAAACTTAATTTTTCTCTGATTTTTTTAAGAAAAACTATAAATAAAACGGTTCCCGAGTCAATCATGTCGAGGGTAATAATCTATAAAGAGATTAAAGAATTAGTATTAATTATAAGAAAGAATTAGTATTAATTTATAATTAAGTATTATTAAAGCAAGAATTAGCATAAATTTATAAATATTACAGTTAAAGTAAGGATTTTTACTAAAATTCATACATGAGAATTCGATTCACTTAATAACACAGTCACCTTTATAAATGAGGTCGCACAAAAGGATAATATTAATTTTTAATACGTTAATAAACTTTTACACTGAAGTGAATTCCTAGAAGTGAATCAAAACTATTAATATAATAGAACTTAAATCATTCTTCATTAAATTCTGAATGAAAAGGTCTAATTCCACAAAAAAAAAAATTTTGCTGCTTTTCCTTATTTCATCGCAGTTGGTCTGATGCCAAATGGCAAATTTATCACGAAAAATATTAAGGAAAAAAAAGGCTTAAGAGAAATTAGATAATATGTGTGGCATAATGAACGATGAACTGGTGCCAAACGCATTTCGTTCTGATGCAGGAAGGAGGCACTTCTCTGCTACTCTGCCAAGCACTTCCCTTTAAGTGACTATTTGAAATTTGGTTCCGTCGTAATTTCAAGATCAAATTATTAACATTCCATTAAAAAAAACATCATTTGGTGCAAATGCAGGCGTGCCCTCGTAGTTGTTATCAAGAAAATTTCAGCAGTGTCCAGAATAATAAACAAAACCTCGCCGATTCTTCATTGAATTTAAATGGCCATCGATGTGCTCTGAATGTGTCTTCTGAAATTTTAAATTCTCATCTAAAAATTGTTTTCTTTGCGCGATGGCCGCCTTTATTTCTCCCGCCAAAGAGCCCGGGATTGCAAATTACTTCTCCTTATGCCGTTCGGGCTCATTTACGAACAGATGTAAAACCATTTGCTGGTTATTCGATTGACATCAATGCCGAGAAAGTAGACGTCCCATTAATTCGGGGACGGTAATTGTTCGGCCGCCAAAGGAAACATTTCGAACGTTTACTTAACGGTCTGTGCCGGGAACTCTTCTCAAATTGGTTTCTGAAGTAATAGAATTCCCTTCAAAAAGAGGACATCGAGGAATTGGGTGCAATAGATTACACTTAATGGGGGAATTCCTTTAACAATTCCTGCCGTAACTGCGAAAAGTGCGCCTAAATATCTGTTGGAAATGAGTCTGAAATGTTACTCACTTCTAATTTTAAATGCTATTTCGATGTTTTAAGAAATAAATCGACATTAATTTCTGATCTCGAACTCGGCATGTTCCTTATTTATTTTGATGCGAAGCAATGGCATAAGTTCAGCCGATACAAGGAATTATAAACGAACAATGTCCTGATTGTTCCAAAATAATAATGGAGATTAACCCAGCGAGAATGATCCTTTCGAAATTCTAAGACACACTTGTGTTATAATCAATCACCATCAAAACTATAAAAAAATCATGAATCTCAAACAAAGTCATGCCCCAAGTATTCAGATTTTTATTTAACTATCAATATTATTTTTATTATCCATGCATGCGGCGTCCTATCATAAGCGTACTCGTCTTCCCCGTGATTTGGGCGTCTCGTGATCGAGTCCTGGTTGGGGCATGGTTGTTATCCTATGTTCCATCACTAAGGTTTGTGAATGTGCCCCCTCCCCCTCGTAAAAAGGGGCTGTGCAAGCGAATATAATGAGTGAGTAGCAAAAGTGGTACTCTTGGCCTTAGTTGGAGCTACAATTCTCCTCAAATAAATATTCGAATCTCTAATTTAAACAGAATCATATTGCTACAAACCTGCAATTTTTCCTCACAGCACGTATAGTGTCGTTGTAAGAAACACTTTTTTACGATCAGTTCTGTTACGTGCTGAGCTGGTGCCGAGTCAGTGATAGCAAAGTTTGGCGACAAACTTGGGGATGGATTCGGAAACAAAATGGATATTGCTGGAAACTTCGAGAATTCAATCATACGAGATGTGCTCTAATCGACCTAGAAGGCTCTCGACCCACCTCCCGGGAGCTTTAAAACACTGGAAGTCTCAAAAAATTCTCTCCTTCCTACTGCAAGGTGATTTGAACTGAACCAGAAGCAGAGATGGAGCAGAAGGCGAGTAAAGAGCCTTCGAAAGGAGAGCGAAGAATCAGCGAGCTGCGGATCTCAAGTGAGTGCTGATCTGAGATGTGTGCCGAGCCCAGTTCTCTACTGTGGAAGCAGCATCGTGTCGATTGTGGAGTAGAAAATCGATTAGTAGTGAGTCGGCTGATAAAGCAAAGAGATAATGACAACTTCAGCCGTTTGGAGAGACCAGCGAAGAATTTGAGGAACCTTATATTTTTGGATTCTGTCTTACCCTATTTTGTGTGCAGTGGTTGATTACTACTTGTTGGCTACTATTGGTTGTAGTGTGTTTTCCTGTGTTCATGTAGTTTGTACATATTGGTCATCTTTTTGTTAGTGTTTTCTTTTCAAACAAACGTCGTCGTTGTTCTCTGCTGAAGTCTGCTTATTGTCTTCACATCATACACTCACTACAAGTGAACCTTTAGATCCCTAACAATACATAGGAATTGACCATTCCAATGACTCGCAACTATTCGGCATTTTAGATGCTTTAATAACAAAAACTGTTTCAGTGAAGGAATAAATTTATTCTATCCAACTGTTAATTCGAATCCTTAATTTCAGTCTCGTAAACTCAGTCCTAATGTTTTAAAACGAACTGCATAGCACTATTAACGGCTGGGATTCCACAAGAAATCGTGAATCGAATCAATCATTTTAATAGGGAATTTTAAAAAAGAATCTTTATTTAAAGAAAATTGATTCCTCATTGAACCAGATTCAACTATGAAGTAAAATATGCCATTTGGGAATAGAAATAGATTTGCATTTTTCGTTGCTTAATGATACTGGTAGAATTCCTTTTTTACAGGAATATTTTTTGTTTTATTTCGTCTTGTTAAAAAATGATTTGACTGTTTCGCAGCGTTTTCACTCGGCCTGCTGATTGTGTCTTCACACCACACACCCACTAAAAGTGAAACCGCTTGTGATAATTGCAAAAATATGAAGTTCTCGTTTGAGTATAATTTTTTTTGAGTTGCTACTCTAGTTCCGGATTTCATTAAGAAAATTACTTTTCATTATAAAATGATTTACTCCATTTGATACTTGCAAATTACGGAATGGATCGAGAAACATGAGCTTCGTGGCATTCTGCAGCTCCTGTTGATTTCGAAATTAAAAATCTTACACTCCCTAACATTATTTATTAACGTTAAAAACTCTAAAAAAATGCTTGAATTTTATTATACAACATGAAGGAGGTGGATGTGTACCAAACATTTGGGGGGGGGGAGGAATATTTATCTTTCAAATCACTGCGAGCATTAGATAGTTTGGAAAGTCGTTCATCCATCGTCCTTATATTGATGAGGCAGTTCGAAAAAAAATCACATTTAATAACAGAGGACCCATGTTAAATAAAAGCCTTATTATCCCAATACCTTTTTACTCCAGCAGTATCTGAAACAACAGTTTTTTTCCTAAGATATTGTTCTCTGTGTTTTTTAATTATTTTTAGATTTACGTGGCTAGTCATTGATCCACGTGACAACTATCCAACCGGAGAGCCCAGACAGTGCCCTTGGGATGAAAGGCATCCTTATAGACACTGATTTTTGAGGGACGAGTTCCTAAACTCTTTTCTTCTTTTCTTTTCTTTTCTTACAGGTTGCCTCTCGGGGCTTTTAGCCTAACGAAGTCTGCGGAGTGAATCCCGTGCTTTGCTTTCAGGACTTCTCTTCGAAGGAAAAGAGCGGGCACTCGTGCTTTCATCTGCACAAAGAAAATATTATCTCTAGTGGAACCGGAAGCAATGGGGGGAGAGGGAGAATTAATTTAGAGTAGACAAATAAGTTAAAAGACTTCCACTCTTATTAAAATCTAAGAAAGATTTCAAAACTTTTTTGCATTAAAAATATGCAAACATATATGCATATAACTTTTTTGCAAAGAAAATATGAAATAAAAAATATGAAATTGAAATCTGCTATGCACATTTCAATGTATCGTGTCAGAACATCATTTCTTGAACGGCCAAGCACCACGTGCTTGTGCAAGTTAAATTATACTTTTATTCATTTTAATGGTTTCATTGAATGAGTCACTTTAGGGTTGCAAACGACCCAAAAAACTTTGTCTCGCATTTATTGTTTAAAAAAATATCACATTTTCTGTTTATTTCATTTCATAGAATCACGTGCTCAAAATAACGTTATTATAGGTTTTATTGGCTGCTTACTTTTTTAAAATCAGAGCTTTTGTAAATGCAATGACAACGCGTTATTAAAAGCTAGTTTTTTGAGACGCTCGTGCAGATCATAAGATTTCAATTTTTCACCTACGGGTTTTGTTGACGCCGCGAAACCTCTTCTTGAAAATGGAAGTTTTAAATAGGCTTTTTGTCTAAAAATAAGTATTATGTGTTATTGTACAATGCCATTTAATTTTCTACATATTCCCCATAATTCCCATAATGTTTAATATCGAGATGTTAAAGTAGACTAGTGGAAGTTCTTTTGTTATAAATCGGTATTGTATTAACTCGGAACAGCGAACACTATCGGAGAGTCGCTTACAAATGATGAAAATTCACATAAAACTTGCCCTAATGGAGCAATTCGTTTGGATTCCGAATGAATAATTGCTTCCAATACACTTGGAAACCCCTTTCTGGGCTTCAAAATCAAGGACTACAAGCAGGAAGTTTTAATGTCTTTTAAATACCCAATATCATTGAAGATTCAAAATTTCCAGAATCTGCAGATGATCCTGCTTCAACTGATTGATCCAAGTCATTAAGAATTTTTTTGGATAGCTACGAACGTTAGAAATATAAAGAATTATTGCAAAATGTTCTAAGAAGTTTAAAGAAAGTGGTACGCAAAGGTTCATTTTTTGTACAATTTTGGACAAATTTCCAGACAGTCCCCGTCAATTCAGTGGTAAGCAGGAAAATTGGTGTCCGGTATTAAAAACTTTATTTAAAAAATTAGGACACTCATGTTGTGAAAGATAACTGTTGAAGTTTCCACAGGAAATTTCCACTGGCCATTAAAGAAAGTCATGCAGGAAGCACCGTTCCATAAATTTATTCAACGAACTTCTTATCCTATGATAACTTGATGTTTTCGTTAGGAGTTTTTGAATAATTGAAGTTCGAAATCGCGTGGGCAATGAATATTGCATAAATGGCGATATTCATCAACATCTTTTAATCACAAATCTAATTTGTCTACTTTTACCAGTATTTCATTTTGTTGTGTATGCTTTTTTTATAGGTTGACCTGCTTTTACCACCATTGTTTTTTCAAACTGGTTCAAACTACTTAATAACTTAAATTAATTAAGAAAAATAACGACTTAAAATAATAATTCTTTCGCCTGATAACTTGAAATTTGCTATCATAAATTTCATTTTTTATCTTTTATTTTTACTTATTTAGTTTTCATTTTATCGGATCTAACGTAGAAGCATCACTTGTGTTTTATGCCGAAGTTTTTCTTTTGAGGTTAAATTTTTTATTCCATTTTTAAATGTTTTAATTTTTTTTAATTAATTTATAATCGATGGATATTTAATGACAATTATGTATTGATTAATTTTATTAATTAAAATTAAATTGATTTATTACATTGGTTTAATTTTATTATTAACTTTCACCATATACAGTTTCATAGCGATTTTAGTGATGCGAGCATTTTTTTAATTAAAATTTCCTTTCCATTTTATATGGAAAACTGAATCCAGTTATACAAAATTACTGCAATATTTGGAATTAGCACACCAAATTTATTCTGAAATAACAGAAGTATCACGGACGAAAACATCAGTTTCGAACCCTTCTTTTCTTTTCTTAAGGAGATTCTGATCTCATTTGCTATTCGGGTATTTCTAGTAGAAGTTTTTGAATAAAAAAAACACAACAGATCCCAAATTAATTGATTATTATATTCCCTCTTTACGGTTATTTCATTTCATTTTTTTTAAAAAAAATTAGTAGTATTTTTCTTGGCTATCATTAGTTTCCTCTTCCCCGTGGATATTTTTCTAGAAATCGATGTGCATATTCTTCTTTTCATTGTTAAAAAAATCATTTTTAGGCACTTTTATCTGTTCTTTTTTTCTTTGTATATTCAAGTAATCATGCAGAACTGTTCAGACGGCAGTCAATGAACCGGACTCAGTGGAAAGAATATCGAATGGCTTCCCTACTTTCGAAAACACACGGTGATCTTTTTTCTTTTACCGCTCATTTAAAAATTTAATGCCTTTGCTTTAAGGTTGGTTGGATCTGTGATCACCATAAAAATATATTTCGCTTCCATCGATCGACCGTTCTCCGTTTTCACTAAAGTGAACTGAAGTGATTAAGCAACTCCCGATGTTGAAGAAGTTTGTTCCGATTCTCTTCGAACGGATGGAGACGGCAAACTGCACTCTATAAAAAATTATTTGCTGCTGCAATTCTTGGTACTTGGAACTCCTATTTGCAATTGCCTTTTAAAAGTCAATAAGATGTTTTTTTTAAAGTTTTTGTAGCTTAAATTCACTTTAAAAATGGTAATCCATGTTTTAACTTCCGGAATTTGAAATAATTATCGAAAACACTTCATACGCTGAATTTGTTCTTACGAAAAGATGCTATGCTCCAGCAATTTTTGGCAATTTAATAATGTGTGTAAGCTTAGTTGCTTTCCATTTGTATCCACAAGCCATAAATAAATGTTATAAATGTGATTTGCATAAGCTATTTTTTAAGGAAATCTTCGTTGAGCTCGCTGAATTCACGTCATTAAGTGGAAAAGTGATACGTAAAAGAGGACTGATGGTCTACGTAGGTTGTTGATCAAACTTCAAATTGTACTTTAAAATGGATTCAGCGATCATTAGGTTAATACATCAATCATAAACGATATAATTTGTGTTTAAAATAAAATACTGCTTGGAGAATCATTTACTGAATTTTTCATCGGATAAGCAAGTCATCTGATTCTCTTTTTTTGTCAACAGTTAAGGATATCTAGATTAAATTTCGTTAATTTAAAAAAAGTTCTAAAGAATCTTATTTTATTTAGAAGTCTCCTGAATTGCCTTCTGGATTGCAATTATATGCAATTATATAATGAATTGAGAGATTTTTCTGAGATATAAATTAAGTATCGTTATAAAGTTATATTAAAATCATAATCGCACTAACATTTCTAAAAATAATGCTACAAAATTTAATAGAAAAGCTAAATTTGAGTAATGCAAATAACTTTTCAGTAACCACAGTTTTATTTTACAGTTATGGTATTTTATTATCTGTTTTTACAAGAAATTTGTTTTATTTTAATAACATTAATAAATTATTTAAGCTGAAAAAAAAAGAAAAAGAATGAACTATTATTTAATGAGAACCGAAGAACAAACATTGCTTTTTATCAATTCCATTATGCTATAACATTTCATGCTTTTTACTTATCATTAGAGAAATGATTAAACAATATTACGAATAAAATTGCTTTTACAAAAAAATTAAATTGTAAAAAGAATTTTTATTTAATATTAAATAATATGCAACGTAATTTATGGAAAAGTAATTGGAAAATAAATAATTCCCGGTTAACTAAAATGCTCTCTAACATATAAAACTTTCGTTCTTTTTAGTTTATTAAATGAAGTTTACTTAGAAGAGCAATTAATGCATTAAAGCAGATAAATAATTTTTAAAAAGCTCACAGTAAACAAAAATATTGCGCTACTAAAATAGGTCACTTTTTATATCTTAGGCTTTGCATTCTAAAGAAAATCAATGTACTCTAATAAAATTAAATATTTTCTGTAGAATTTCTCGCCAACTATTTAGAGCTTCTAAAACAGTATTTTAGGCGAAAAAGTTAAAGCCTCTTTCCAAAATTTCTCGCACAGTTACCTCGTAATAATTTTGAGCTTTAAAAATATTTTTGGATTATCATTAGTTCAACCGTTCGAGTAATCTTCTGATCTCTGATCCTTTACTCTCGATGATGATTTTACAGAACTTATTCTCTTTTTTTCCAGAAATGATTTTGAACAATTTAATGGCTTCTATCATTTCGTTGGCGTTCGATTGAATCGTGAAAAATGTATCAAATGGCGGAAACTACCGCATGGATGAACTCAAAGTACAGAAATAAAGAAAGGTTCTTTCTTAATTGGGGACCTTTTTTTATTTTTTAAATTATCTTAAAAACTCTTTTTTTATCATTTGCTTTTAATAATGGAGCCTGAAATTTAGTTACATGAGGATGATAATAAAAACGAGGTTCCATTGCTTTGGATGTAAAAAGAAATGTTGGCGAAAGAATCAGAATGGATTAAAGTTCCTATGCCGAGAGAGCCTTTCTCTCTTTCTCTTCCCCTTTTAAGTGGGATGCAATTATCGATAGTAGCGTGCAGTATTTTACTGCAGCCTTAGTTCCAGCATTTTAAATTTACGAATATGTCATAGGGATATCCGCTAATTTAACAACGATGCAATTTATTTGGAATTTACATTTTTAAATAAATTACTAAAAATTAGGAATTTTCAGAAGCTATCAAATAACCAGTATTATAAATCGTGATAAATATTTCTTTTATAAAGTAAAAATAAATATTCTACGACTCCAAAATGTTCGAAAATAGCCAATAAAAGTTTATTAGTGATGCCTTGAAGTGATTTAATTCGACAAGAGACCTTAACAAGATTTTAATTCGACATTTCTTTTCTGAAAAAGAGGTTGATGAACTTTTTGTAATTTTGTTCTATGCTTATAAATTACTCCCGAGAAAGTCCTTGTTCTTGAATTATTTTTTAGCCAATAAAATTAGAAGATATCAGCAATATCAGAAAAGACGAAAAATAAAATCAAAGTACTGTTTTCGGCTATTATGATTATGGCAAAAAGATTCAGAGAATAAAGGCGATAAAATTTTAAACAAAAATAACATTGGCAATATAAATTATTATACAAGATGGAAAGCACTAAAACATTAAACAGCAATTGCAACAGTTCTCCCAGAAAAAGATTAGAATATCTTGAATACCTAATCTGTGCGATCTCCAATCACCCTGCAGATAATTTTATTCCATTGCATCATCATATACGTAATGAAAAGATGTGATACTAACATGAAAGTGGAGAGGAATTTAATCTTCGAAAACAAAATAAATCCCATTTCTATTTTTTCATCTCTTTATTCTATAAAAATTAACTGCGTTTCTATCTAGTTGTAATCCTATTATGAATGAAAAAAAGATATGAGTCACTCACTTTCAAATCTCAGTTTTGAGTTGAAAACATCTTAATAAAAAAATTTATTTCAAAATTCAAAACACCATACTTTGACAAATTGAACCCTGAATTTAAACTTCTTATTGATTTTCTGGAAAAAAATTTCCTTTTGGTGTCATTGAAGCGTCATGCACTCAAGGATGTAAAAAAAAAAGTTATAATATGAAAGAAAATTTGCTGTAAAAACTAGAGGCAGGAAAAAAAGAGAATCATTTGAACTTCAGTCACTTAAGTGTCCACATGATGTCTTTTTTCTGCTTTCGTCGGTAGACTGCATAAGCAAAACGTTTTCTTCAACGATGCATTTTTTTCCTGGCTGAAAGAAGTTTTATCATTCTTCTGCTATTCCATAGTTACGGATTCATAGAGAAGCAGACGGAACGAAAGCAGGCAGGGCGAGCCTTTTATATATTTATGCCTCTCTCTCCTGAATTTTGTATGAAATATGAAAGCACATGTTGCTTATACGAAAGTTCTGAATTGTTTAGGAGCTCTTTTTATTCTTGGTTTGAAACTCATTCGTTGTTAAGGTAGTCCTAATTCAAGAGCTTACCAGTTTTAAGAACTGCGGCGCAAAATATTTGGATTTTTAATGATTCTGTTAATTAAGAAGGAAAACAAATTCTAAGAAATTGGAAAAAAATGGTTATATTTTTATGATAATTGAAGATAGTCATAAATACTTTTAAGCATCCTATAAAAAAGTTTTTAAATGTAAATTTCATTTATATGACTTATAAATTTATATATTACAAGCTTTTACCCTCGACTTCGTATGCATGGAAAAGCACTCAACGAAACAATTTATTTACATTGCGTACATAAAAAAAGCCAAACAACAAATAAAGTCGAGCTCATTTAAAATGAAGTCAAGTCTATTTTCTTTATTGATCGAGATTGAGATAGCTACAACAGCATTATACACATATTTTTAAATTTTTTTTATTAAAATGAAAACACAGTTGCCAATAATTACAGCCCAATACCCATATGTGAATTTTCAACGTCAATTGAAGCGACGTAAATACGTGAATTTTCTACGCCAATTAGGGTAACGCAACATAGAGTGGAAACTTTTACTCTCCAAAAGATCTTCCACCATTTTTAAAAAATCAGCTGATTCGATCGCGCCATTCTAAAGTTTTTCCCTTCCCAACGCATTTGGCGATTCATTTTTATTTATATAGATTTACATTATTATTATATAATTATAGTAGTTATTATTAATAAGTTTACATTACTCTATTATTTTTTTAAGTAACCAAATAATTACAGTTGATACAAAACTGATATTAATCGAAAAACATGAACAATTGCAGTTCCAAAAGCAACAAATTTAATGTAATCAGTTTTTGGTAGGAATTTCTCTTATTTTATCCATAAGCAAAAGAAGGAACTGAAAATCCACATTCCTCTGTTATTTTTCGTGTTGGTCACGCTGACTTGGAAAAAAGTTGGTCGGACTTATGTTTTAAAACGAATTAACACTACGACTTTTGCTACATTAAATCTTCAATTGTTTTTAAGTTCATATTTAATGGTATCTCTTCTAGTACTTAGTAATCGTCAGATTTGATCGGCCTCTCATATCGGGTGTTATCATAAAGTAATTGAACGTTTCCCCCTAAAAATACTTAACGATATGTCTACTTTCATCATCTCTATTATGCAATTTAATATGGCCCATTAACTGGTTTAATGGCCATAACTTCTTAATATGACGGAAATCGGAATTGAGAATCATTTCAAAATTATTCTCCCCATGAACAGCACCAGTATCGTCTGATTCTGTGAATCGGTTCTTAGTTTATGGAGAGTTTATGAAGCATCAGCCTTAGCAAGGGAATCTTGAGTCATTCGCATTATCATGCGCTGTATCATTAATTTTAGGTTCACTTAGTTTTTAAATGTTATTACTTAAATAAAAGTTTCTAGACATTTTTCTGCTTGTATCATCTTAAGTTGCAAGTCTAGATTTTTTAATCTTACATCTTTAAAAATTTGCGAAATGTAAATACATTTAACTATAAGGTCATTACCAAAAATATCCCTCCTTTTTTTCCAATTTAGTCTTCTCCCTCAGGGGTTACCCTACTATAAGTGGGTAAGGGTGTCCCAATCCCGAGGTTCACCAGGATCTATACTTCATTTCTGTTTACTTTTACCCACTTCTTCTACTGTCTGCTTGATCCTTCATCCCTCGACGGCAAGCGAGGGAACTCTCCATGAGAAGCTGTTGCCGCTCATTGATGCCTTCTTATCTTTGATCTTAATTTGTATAGTCTTTTTAACGTTAGATTATAAACATTTTATACATAATTTTTTAGACGTCGCGCTAAAGTTTCCATCTAGATGCGGTGAAGGATATTCAGAAAATGGATTTTGCGCCAAAATAATACTCACTCACAAGTCAGATATTTGGTCTATCCATGGTTCTCTCGAATTACTTGTCTTAATTGAGGATGCCAGCCTCTGCGCCTACTGACACTCTTCCTAAATTCCTAGAGGACTAAAAGCGAACATTAAACCACTTGACTTGTGCCATCAATATATTAGTGGTGTAACAGTAGTAGTAGGCTCTCTGACTCTTGTACTAGGCAGCATCAGAAGAATCTTACTCAATGGACACCTTAGAACTGCAAAACATTCTGATTCTTAGCGCTCTAAAGTCTGCTGCGTTTTACGACTGAAGCATCACCAGATCGCATTCTTTTTTGCCTGGAACTCACCAGGCTTATTAACATTCTATTTTTAGTATCTGACTTCTTTAGGATTCACAATTTCATAGACTTGGTACACTTCTGATGCTCTTAGGTTTAGGTGTAAAAACAGCATTCTCCAAGTGGAACCACCTCATCCATTTCCTTAGAAGATAAAATCTGTTAAAATTACGCTGAGCCTAAGATTTATGTCGGTATTGAAAGTTACCCTTTGTACCAAATGAAGAGGGTGTAGGGCATTTCAGAACAGAAAAATACATAGGGTACATACTCAGGCTGAGCCAGCTTCTCTAAAAGCAGAATCACTCAATCAAAGACTGTGAAAAAAATCTTTCTGGATGAAAAGCTGGTGGTAAAATCCATTAAAATCCCGAAAGAACTGAAGCTACTTCAGGTATTTTACGACTTCATTTATCAGGAGGTAAATTGGATTCCACATTGGTACCTTCAACGAAACATTTTTTTAATATCAGCTTTAACAATATAGTTGCGACATTTAAATTTCTGATCTTTCTCTTGTTTCAAATGGTTGAGATTAATTTGCTGAAAACTCTAGTCATTCTCACAATCAACTCTGAACAATTCAATGCTATTCTCTTCTGTAGCTTTTTGATGAATACCATAGTTCTTTGAAAGCTCCAGAAAAAGTTGACCTCAAACATATCATAAATTTTATCGTCTACAATATATTAATGAGTTTCGACTAAGAAACCAAATTCAAAGGCTCTTATTAGTGACCATTCAGTTCAGCGAAAGATATGAATTGGAATAGCAACCTTATCTACTAGCTGCAAATTAACTACAAAGAAAAGAAATGAGAACTTTCTCTTGAATGCATTCACCCTTGTTCTTACCGAACGTACAGGGGTGTGCCATGAGAACGAGTTGAAATTTAAAACGCAGCAGAGGGAAAGAGTCGATCTGATATTTCTAGAAAAGCAAGTAAATTCGGTTCAAAGAGCAAGAAAAAATTAGAATTCAACAATGCAAGTTTTGCGTATGCTGCGACATTAGAACCCAAACACGTGAATGGAGGATTCCATATTTTCAGAACGAGTCCCGCAGAATCGGATTTTTCTTTATACTGTTGTTGATAATGATGGTGACTCTTGGACCTAATTCACAGCTTTATCTTTTTCTTCTCTTCAGAATATAATAGAAGCATTAATTAAAACGCAATGCTAAAAGGTGAAATCAATGTTAACATTTTTGTGGAGCCTCACTATTGCAAAGATATGAACATTTGTTGTTACTTAAAATTACATTATTTGTCGATAATTGCAGCATAATTACTTCTCAATGAGATGGATTGAAATTTTCTATTGGACCTTATGAATACCCATTTAATAACAATCGAAAGGGTGTCATTTTTTCAAATGACCTCTCTGTTATTTTCCATGTTTTCGATAAATTATGATGATTTTTTTTATAAATTAAAAATATTAAAAGATTCCTGATTCTGTTTATATAATGAAAAAATAATTTTAATAAACTCTCAAAATGAGCATTTATAATATAAATAAACTACTAAAAATAACTCTTAAAAATAAAAACTTTTTTAAAATTGATTCATTTGCAAGACACTTGTTTTAATTAATAACAATTTTTATAAATAACAATAAAGATGCTTTTTTACCTTGAATATTTATAATGAAATAAATAAAGTATTAAGTCCCGTTTTTATTAATCTGTATTTCGATAAAAATTGTTAAAATAGTTTTGTTGAAATTAAAATTGATAAAGAAATCAAACGATAATTATTTTTTAAATAAAATATTTTTGTTTTCATTGTTTTGAAACACTCGAATTGAGTTTATACATAATGTTTTATGGGAGAAATAAAGAAAAGTTTCATTTTTATTTTACATTTTATTGGCACCATTGAACAGATCATACTTTCACATGGAACTTTTCAATTAAAACAAATGGAAACCACCATATTATTAAATACTGACAAATAAATAAAATATCACATTAAATTTTCAAGACAGAATGTATTTTACATCACAAAGAATTATCACAGTTAAGTTATGCAAAACCATCTTTTTTATCAGTATTATGAAAAATATGCTAGAATTCTCAAATACAGAGTAAAATAGGAATGTGTAACTGAAAAACAAGCCTAAAGGACGTCTCTATGAACACCGCATGACATTGTATAGAAGAAGATTCGAAATTTGATTGCAGATTACTCCAGCAAGTATTTCTTCATTTATTACTAAGAATAAGATACCATGAATTTTTTTAATTACCTTTTCATACTTATAGCATAACAATTAACTACAAAGATCAAAGAAATTAATAAGAGAAAAATTCGATTAGAAAAGATTTTTTTTACGCTTAAACTTTTTGTGCATCAGAACTCAATCGTGGTATGTCCTCACTTCTGAACAATCATTATTTTTTTAGAAGGTATCAAAGCACTCATACAAATATAAATTCTAATTGTTTGTTGAAGTCTTCAAATTTATAGCCATTCTTCTTTATGCACAACTATTAACGTCCATCAAACGGAATTATAATTGCCACCAGTTATATCATTTTGGAATTCGGGTTCATTCCAAACCTCAACACTTCGATCGCAACTGTTCTTGCGCCGTAAATGGGATGCTTAGAATATTCCGGGGAAAAAAATCCGGATAATCGGAATGAATATATCCTCGCTCTAAATCTTGTCAGCTATCCTTTCACTGATAGGTGGTACACACAGTGAGATAGATGGAAATTTATTCATTAATTTTAGTTATTTAATTTTATTTTGTATTGTTAATTGTTCATATTATAGCTACCCAAGACTTGCCTTCCCGCTGAGGACACCCCGCAGCTTCGGTCTTGCTTCTTTCCTCTATTAATAATAACGGCTGTTTCAAGACTGAAAATTCTGAAATATTTTGTAAATTATATTAACTTGTTTTTTGAATGGAAAAATAATTTTTGAGCACTCTATTTAATTTTTGCATTAACGCCATAGCAATGAAACTATTCTAATAATTTAAAAATTGATTTGAATACTGCCAAGTTAAATTTTTTTAATTCAATGGTCTACTTGATAATTTGTTGCATGATTTGGGATATGAATTAAAATTTATGCAGAATGCTAAAGAAATTTAATCATTGCTACACCCCTACATCAACCTTAGTCAGATTTGAGATTTAAAGAAATTCACATCTTACATTTATTTCGAATGATCAAGCAATTTAAATGTCAGAAAAAGTTCAAATATATTTAATTATTATATATTATATTGTTAAATTTATAAAATGAATTTGATGAAGTTCTGATTTTTATCACTTTCATGGATCTTTTATTCATTATTGTTATTATTTTTTATTTTTTTAGCAATCAAACAGAACTTCTGAAAGAATGAGATAAAACAAAATATCTTGGAACTTCTTAACAATCCCGAATTAAACTATTTATGTACAGTCTACACAGAAAAAGATTGATTCAAAAACATCCCATCAAAAATTCTCACTACATTACTCTTGAACAAGCACATCCATGCTGCATACAAATGTTTCAGTTCGGCAGACGACAATACTACCTGTTAGTTTTATTCTAAAATTAGAATGTTCCTCTTCGCTGTCCGTACAAATTTGGTCGCATAAAAAATGAGTTCTTTGTTCCATTTTTTGGCACCATGAAGGAAGCAAGAGGTGCGGTTTTGGTCAGGGAATGAAAACTGAATCTTGGAGACTGTTTTTAAAGAGAGGCAATATCACTTCGACTGTAATCACCTATTCAACAGTTATACTGTTAAATGATTAAAAATTAAAATTGTCCTTTAAGATCAATTGTAACTTAAAGGACATATATTTATACGCAATTGAATATATGCGTATAAATGCTTGATATTCAATTCCTACTATTAGTTCACAATCACCCAATATATATATTTATATATCTTATTCAAATTTTCAATCGTTACTTTTTATTCATCTACTCAAATTCAAGTAAGTTTTTTAAAACTTGTAGTGGAGGCCACTTGATTTTAATCCAGTTTTTTTCAATATTAATTCATTCTTTAAATTTAATTCATTTTCAATACTTTAAATAGAACTTTAGCAGTTTGTGTTGAAAATTGAAATCAACAAGTTGTAACTCGATCATTAAAATGCGAGGATTTCAGTATTTTTTACGTAAAGATGAGAAATGCGAGCTCAATTTTTGCTAAAATCAATTATGTTTTGATAAGTTATTAATATTTATTAGTTATTTAATAAAAGTAACAAAGATAAAAAAAAAT
>JAOUZG010036018.1:78687-112537 GCA_026289955.1 Argiope argentata
TTCTTATACTCTATTTACAATTTAGAAACGGAGCGGTTTCAATTACTTGTACTTAATATTTTATTAAAAAAAACTGATTGCTTCTTCAGTGCAACTACTTTCTCTTAATTCTTGGCTGTTGTTATTCTACTAAATAACTTAAATAGTATTACGAAACGTTTTCAATTAAAAATAATTACTTAATAGTTGCTCGTTACTTCAATTATTACCAACACTCTTGCAAGCAACAGTTAAAGAGGATTAAAAGGAAATGAAAATACTCAAGTTAAAAAAAGAACAAAAGCTGAAAATAGGTTGTACTGTTATCTAATGTTTTTTGGAATGAACAATTTGTTTTTATTATTCTTGTTTTCGGAAGTTGCAAAAGCTAAGAAGAGTTAATCTGCTTATTTTTGTAAATTTAACTGTTTGTACATGTATTTAGAATTTCCTCGCTAATGCTGCTGTGTACTTTATTATTTAAAATAGTTTTATTACCTTGCTGTAATTCGTGAGCGAAATTAAACTTACTTTAAAGAAGCGAATAATTTATCGTATATATTTTTCCTCAAGTTTTCTGCTTACACAATTTTTTTTGGAATTTTTTTAAAGTCATAATAAATGAGTAAATGATATAAATTAAAAAAGAGAGTTGAAAAAGACTTTTACAATAAGAGCAATTTTTCGGAACCCCTTTTATTAAAAATTTCACTTCTCTAAAAGCTATCGGCCTATATCAAAGGTTTTTGCAGCTATAAAACTCTTAAACACTCGAATGCATGCAATTTTTTTCAGTTTTTTATTTTATTTTTTTTAAAAAAATACGAAATATTCTCATTTTATTGTAAATTTTGTATTACAGCAGATTGAGGCACAACATACTCTTGTACAGTGTGCAACAAATTAGCGATTTATCCCTTTTGAGGCTTCCATTTTTCTCTGCTAGGGTTATTACAAAATACTGCAGAAAGTTGTCACATTTAGAGATTTATCGCCAACTAAAGTTGCACATTTTTTTAGAACGTTTAGAAATCCCCGGGTATCACTAAGTATCCCACAGAGCTTACAGAAGTAGACAACACATTACATAAAGACATCAGATACACTACAGCCATTCACATATCACATTCACTTGCACAACCCCTTTTTACAGGGGAGGGGCACATTCAAGCATATCACAGATAGAACAGATAAAGAACAAATATGCCCGAACCGAGACTCGGACCCAGGACTTCCAGAGCACGGGCAAGACGCATTACCCTTGTGACAGCACATCGGCAACGTCACAACTTGATTTTCAAATTATTCATTCTTTGAATTCTTAGGAATTTTCTTAATTAATTTAAGTCCTTTAAACGGTTCAAACCGGTTTGAAACAATCAAGAGACTATTAAATAACTTATGAGTAGGTATCTAGATAAAAGACGTTTTTTTTTCCATCTTAAAATCAGTCGAGCTCTGCAATTATATTTGCAAGCTAGACAAATTGAAAATGAAAGTTTAAATACACACAGAGAGAAGCGGTAGGGGGATAGAGACCAATAGAGAAGTTTCGTGATTGTTTAAACTGGTTAACGATTTAGTTAAGACAAATAATGAGTTAAAATAATAATGTTCTCTTGAAATTTGCGATCTTGAATTTCATTTTCTTTTTTTATATGCCAATTCTTAAATAATGAAATTTAAATAATTGCATGTTAGCCCAATCACACCAATATCCAAGAATGCGATTCAGAAGCATGTTTAAAATTTTTACATTCTTCCTCTGGTGTGCGTCCTTTTTAGCATGACACCATATTCGAATGTAACAAGTTCCGCGTTCTGCCACTGCTTATGGCCCTTTCTTATCATTATTCGCTACATAGGCGGTAATAATTTAGGAATACAGTTATATTATTAGTTTCTAATTTTTATTTCAATTTCTTGCAGCTTCTCTTCTCTTCCTTCATTTTTGCACCCATTTTTAAGGATCTTGCGGATTGTTTTCATGTTTTTGATGCGCAATGTTTCATTTCATACAAATATTTTCCCCTTCAACGAGTTGCATTAAAATACTCTGCTTTGCAGAACTTTTGACTGACTTTAATTGAAAGTTCTGTGCTTGATAATTTTAAGCCTTCAGAGAAGAGCGGGATCTCCAAATAGATACCCATCAAGGAAACTATAATACAAATTATGGTTCATGGACAATCACAATCGAGATTGCAAGTATAACAAAAAAAAATTCTTTGAACATTGTATTCGTTATTAACTTGATGTAATGAGCATTGCGAATAGTTTTTACTTTCTCGCACAGATATTACAATGGGAAAAAGTTAATTTTTTTTTTAAAAAAAAAAAGGTCGTCGGCATTTGGAAACATTTTCCCATTTTAGTCCTTTAAAAAAATATTTTCAATAATAAGACTGTCTATTGATTTACTGAAATCCCTCTTTTTTACAAGTCCATATTCAGATATTCAAGGGCCCGATAGCACATAAATTAAATATACATACATATACAATTAATAAACTAAGTTGCTGAATCATCATTAGAAATGCCGCTGAGTTTTTGGATATTGGAATACTTGAATGTCTCTAGATTAGTATATCTGCGATTGATTAGGCTATTCAAAAACGCAACGATTTTGATTCATAGAATTCGATACGTGATACTCTCGACAATTAATGTGTACAATATGCGGAAAAACAATCAAAATTCGTGCTTACTTATTTTGTTTTATTTATTTTTACAGAATTATTTAGAAAATGAAACTCGGCGCAATGTTTTTGAATACGAAAAAATCCAGGTCAAGACAGACGCTGTTTTGTTCTGGGGTAGTTTATATTTCATGATGATTCTACTTCTTTGAATGGCCTGATGGTAAGGTCTTGGCTTCGTAAAAGGAGGGTTTGAAGTTCGAACTCCGATTCTACAGAAGAATTGAGTTGTAAGTGCGTCTGGTATGTGTTAAACCCGTCGGGACCAGACGCCCTCCCGCTGGTGTGGTGTGCAACTCCGGGGACGAGGATGTTATCTCGATGAGGTTCGTCCCAAGATATCCCCAGTGTTACTTTAAAACGGGGCGCTAATATAACTAAATTAACTCGACTGCTTTAATAATAAAAGTATTTTAAAAATCTTTTTGAATTTTGATCTCACAATTCCTTGTTAAAATATGAAAACATATGCTTGAAATCTTAAAAACCCACATTTCTTTATTGGAATTATTTTTAAATTTTTTAGTTAGATAAGTTTAACCCCTCCCCAACGATTAATTAGTATAAAACTGATGTTTTAAAATTAAGATTTCGAGATATTCTCGCAATATTATCCATAAATTGTAAGCTATGAAATTAAATTAGACCAATAAAAAATGTTAAATATCAAAAAGCATTTAATAGATATTATATTGCATATTGTATTGGATTTGCTGATTTTCCATTCGATCCCCGAACGGTACCAACTGAACTATTTCCCTTATTGTGTGATTTGTCGTCTCATCGCCTTGAGTCCGAAGGAGGGGCTCCGCTCACCTGTCGAGTACTGCTGCATGCAGTCCCCGAGCCGGGTGTCCACTAGAATGTGCTGCGGAAGCTCGATGGTCGGCTCCACCACCAGCGGCACCTCGGGCTCCCAGTCGAAGATCAGGTCGTCGGTGGTGTAGGACACTGCGGGGGAGAACGGTCACATTCAGAGTAAAACAATCAATAGACGAAAAACATGGTCAGCTGGTCATACCTGTGTTCCAACTAGTTTAATAGAGGAAGCATTGCAAAAGTGAAAAAAGTCATATCGAAATACCGGTCAGTCATATTGCGTCTCTTAAGGACAACAATAGTTACATATTTCACGTAAAATGCTTTATGTACTAAAAATAAATGTTAGCTTACTGTTACTAAAATATCCATTGGTGTTTTTCATTCTTTAATTCATCCTTTAAGAATGCATGTTTGGATTTCTTGGTTTATTGTGTGCTTCTTAGTTTTTGTTAATGCGTAAGAAAAAGGGCTGAAATTATTAAAATAATTTATTACAAACAATAGAAGAATTAAATGATTTGGAATTAATCAAGTTACTAAAGATAATAGCTTTATTTACTTTTCATATACTTTGATTTTAGGTTCAAAAATGTTTTGTAAATTGCAAAATGAATTTAAAGCCCTACAAGAGATGGATTTCTTTCAAAGACAATTGGAAAGATTTGGTTCTAACAGATAGTCGCTTTTGAACTTCGTTGTACAAGCTAATTACGAGCTACGCCTCAAGGCCTCGAGTTCGAGATCCAATTCCTACAAAGGACCACCGTGTTAGTGGAGTTGGGGCATATTTAAATATCGCGACAACATATTGTCCGTCATGTCCTTAGAAGCTCGCAATTACTGGAGATAAGCCCCTGCCAGGGGTAGGTGCCCCATCTACCTAATTTATAGGATCTGGTGAACGTAAAATCCGTCGGAGTTAAACTTCTACCTCCAGTGTAGAAGTTTAGAGAGGGAAGCGTTACCTTAGGTGTCATCATCGTCATCTGTGACGCGGTCCTCAAATAGCCCTAGTGCTGCTTTTTAATGGCACGTTATAACCGTAACGAGACGTTGAATAACCGAATAACTAAACAGTACAAATTAATCGATGTGTTGAAATTTTTTATGTTGTTTGATAATTTGTAAAAGTGTATATTTAATTCAATTAAGTTCCTCGTCATCGCCATTTTTATATCACGTGACTTATTTTATGTATTCACAGATTACACTTCGATGGTCTTCGATCATTCGTCTCCTTCATTCGTACTTGGGACACATCTTACACTTGCTACTTTACAGCATTTAACACAACAAAAATATTAAAATAAATTTAAAACATTTATAAAAATTCTTGAGTATTTCATAAAAATGCTTAATAAAAATGATTTATTTTGCGTGACTAAGTATTTCTTACTTACAAATAGTGAGTTAAACCAACCATCTCCAGGGGATGAGCAATTTCCACGCTCGTGCAAGAAAAATGCGTATCTTAGTACGTTTTTGTGTCTATGTAGCAATGAGCCTTTAAATAAGAGAAGTAGAATGAAAGAGTAACTTTTGCTTCCACTTACAGCTCTCCATTTTCAAGGAACACGTCTGGGTGTCGTGGGGGTAGGCTTCGAACTTCATGGCGCAGGAGAGCTCCAGGGTCAACCTGCAAAAAATATATTCGTTTGAAAAACAATGTCAAAATTTATATCAATACATCTTTTTTCAATAGAATTTTTCAATTCATTTATCTATACTGATAATAAAGCTCGTTGTGTGTAGTATTTGTGAGTTTTGGCTCTGTACAGGCGAGACCGTTTGACCTACAGCCACCAGATTTGGCACGTGCATACCTTGGAGCTGGAAATGTGAATTTTGGAACAACTTTTTCGAATTTTTAATTAAAACTGTAATTAATTTTAAATTAAGCGAAATTTTGGAGTTTTTTCGCTATAACTTATGAAAATATTTCGACATAAAATTGATTTTTACACCATAATAAAGGTAAAAAACTTACCTTTTTAGTGATTCCAATGCTTTTTATAACAAATTAATTTTCTGTATTTAATGAATTTTTAAATAATTATTTAAACCATGCTTTTCAACAATTTATTTCGCAAAAATAAAAATGAAATTTAACCTTCATGAGCACTTACGCGTGAATGGATAAAAAAGTATATTTTGTCAATATGTTGCTACTATATTGACAAAAGCTCAAATGAAAAAATAAATGAACTATTATTGCAAACTAAACTTATCAAAATTTAATTTTCAGCACCTGTTGGTAAAAAAGGAAATAAATAGGAAATTTAAAAAATGAAATCTGTAATCGCAAATATTGTGAGAGCATTATTATTTTTAAGTTAGTTTTTCTAAATTAATTTAAGTCACTAACCAGTTTTAATCGGTTTTAAATAATCACTTGACTACCAGACTACTCTTGCGTCGATACCAGGGTGGCTAGTATTAAATAATAGAAATTTTTGTTAAATAATCATTTGATGCATTGTATAAATTGCATAATTATTCTATAGTATGCATAAGACTTCAATGCTGAAGGATTCTATTTTGATATGTTTCATCATATTCTTCTCATATATTTTTTAAAATTACGTTTGTTTAGTAAAAAACAATTGTATTAATTGAAATGTAATTGCTTCAGTACCAAGTAAAATTTTTAATTTCAGGAAAAAATTGGAAAAACGCATAGAGAAAGGATGACGAAAAAAGTAAGGCTTCTAAAATAGTATATCAACATAACAATCAAAATTTAGAACTTAAAAATATTTTGTCTAAAAAAATCACTAAGACCTTGTTATAAAACATTCAGTTGAAAGTTTAGTGACCATTAATCCCTATAAGTCAGATAGTTGCCGATGGAAACTAGCATATAATAAGAGCAATTTTTGTGCCATATACTTTAGAGTTTCGCACGCATATAAACATCTCCTTCGGAGTATAGATTAACAGACTAACAAGCAAGGTGTGATTATATATTTAATAAATAATTACATACTCTAACTTTAGAGATGTTTCAACAGAGTTTAACTTAATGCACAGAGAAAACTCAGCATTTCAGTCTCTGCAGTTTTCAAAATTCAAAATTCATGCCATAAAAAAGAAGAAGAAGAAAGGAGGATGACTTGTAATACCAATTCAAGATTTTGCCATATCTCTGCAAAACTTTGTTTGGCATGCAAATTAAAGCAGAGGCGATGCTCACTTGACCATGTACAGGATGGTCTTGTCGCTGTAGAGCCAGATGTAGTGGTTGGGGATGGTCATCTCCTGGAAGGTGACCCGCTTCGCGTTCTTGAAGAAGGAGTCCGGCCGCCACATCCTCTTGAGCCAGCTGATGGGCAGCAGCCGGTACTTGGACGTCATGTTCTCCGGCAGCTGCAGCCGGTCGTCCGTCCAGCTCTGCGACATGAAGATGTCCGCCACGTACGTCTGCGGGGAGAGACATCCAGAGACCTCAATTGCATTCAGTTTGCAAAGCACACCTTGGCAAAATGTTGTTACTATGTTTGCATTCACTATTGTGAAGCCATATATAGGATAGATTTATATTTTCTAAGTGGCAGGAAATATGGAAATTTCTTTTTTTTTTTTTACATTTCTGGCTCTTTCGATTAACTGTAAATTTGTTGCTTGAAATATATATTTAGATGTTGGAGTTGAAAATTCCTGTTTTAATTATAAATATAGAAAATTGAACCATATTACCTGCACTAAGTTATAATCAATGTAAGCATTTGATAGGTATACTTGACTGCCTTGTTTGTTTTTAGATTTTAAACCAATTAGAATTTTTAAGAACATGCTCAAAATATAAAAAAGGAAATTAATTAGATAACTCAAAAATTATCAAGATAAAACATTTGAATAATTATTACTACTTTTAAATCTAGGAAATGTGAATGAATTAAAGTTATATTAATAATAAAAATGCAAAGAAATCGGAAAGTACCACAGGCAACAAAACGACGAAAATTCCTTGATGTTAATAAGGTTTTAATTATTTTATTCAATACGAGGCTTTGAAATATTAATGGAATTATTAGAATTCCAAACTTACCATCGATCCTTCGTCTATTGAGTCTATGCTGAGCACTGTGACGTGAAATCGAACGATGGTCGGGGTTTGTTCTGCAAGACATAGAACACTTTGTAATCGCTATTTTCTTCAAGTATTATTTTAAAAAACATATGATAGTAGAATATATTTATTATCTTCAAACCATAATTATAAAAAATCAATTAAGTATTCAACGGAATTTTTGACTTTTGGTATTGGTTACTTCTATGAACAAAATCAAATATGAAACAAATTGTCTCAGTAATCTAAAATAAATTGATTTTTTATAACATATTGTTTTAAATTTTGTGCAAATGATATGTAGATATTTGTAAATAGTTTAATTATATACAAAAAAAAATTGTAATGGAATCACGCATCAGCGAGAAAAGACTGCTCTAAAGGGATTTTCAACAGAAGATCGCCAAATTTGACTAGTTTGGCGATGTAATGTGGTCGCTAATGGTTTTTCTACACGGCTAAAATGTACAATAAAGTTGAGAAATTAAGATTTGTTCCTAGGGAATGTCGAAGAAATTTCCACACTCGCCTGAAGCGTCCGCGTTATTTCTGCGTTTAGCCCGCCCACTTTAGAGGGATGCTATATAAGGAGCTGCATGGGAGGAGCGAAAAGAGTCAGTTCGGATAGCGAGCTTCGATAGTTGGCTTAGCACTAGAGAACGTCTTTTTTTCCTTGGTGTGTGTTCTACAGCTTTGCTGTTACCCATCATTAGCGGATTGAACAGTGTTATTTCACCGAGTATTCGAAGTTTGTGTTGTGTGTATTCAATAACAGTTTCGTATTCAATAAAGACTGCATTTTTATTTGCCTCTTTCTTCTTAGATTTTTCGTAAGAATATGTATAGAAAATTTATAGTTGTAAACTCTTATGTATTGAAACAATTTTTGTTGATACATTTTTTTCATACCCACATTTTGCTCCCGAACATTAAAGAAAAAGACTGTTTCTCTTTTAAAACCAGGACTATTAGAAAGCATCAGTTTTGAATAAATGATTTATCTATCTGAAAGTAAGCAAGTATTACAAGATTAAAATTGTTTTATTGTGTGTTCTGTGTGTGTCTTTTATTTCTTAAAGCTTTAATATTTGAACATGCCAGAAAATAATTTCCCTTTTTCCAATATTATCAGGGAAGAGTTTTAACATTTAGAGCTCACGCTTTCTTACATCTTTATTTCAAATCGATTTCATAAAATATTGTGATTGTTTACATTAGTGTATCATATCATAAGTGTGTTAACTCTAGCCGAGCAAAAAAATAATATAACGATAACGTCTTTGAGTAGTAACGGAAGAGGGGGATGCAGTAGCTTCTGAGGATTGGGACTCCTAACCACCCGAGGGCAGAAGACTGACTTCTAGCTCATATGAAGATGACGCACTTATAACATTTGCTTGCGCAGCCCCTTTTTACAGGGGGGAAAGGCATTTACACACCTCACAGATAGAACACAGAAAGAAAAAACATTCCCTGATCGGGACTAGAACCCGGGGTGACCAGATTACTATGAAGACGTGCTACCACCATGCCAGAACACCGGCCGAAAAACCCTATAAAATAACATTTATAAACTTACAAAGTTAAATTTTTTTATGTTTTCCAACTTTCTACTAAAAATATTTAAACCACAAAATTAAATTTTATTCCAGCTTCAAATAAAAAAAATTTATATATATGTTCAATGTCAAACTTTTCTCTACTTATAATTAATTTTTCTAAAATGGTTTATGCCTATTTTATAAGAGTACGCGCATTTTTATAATAAATCTTAAACTGTTTTCATTGTGACTATAAATATTTCATCATGAGTTTCTCTCGTAGTTTTGAAGATAAAGGCATCTATAAAAAGTCCAGCCTCGGACTCCCCGTCCAGTCCCTCCCCGTCCAGCCTCGGTTCCATTATTAAGAACAGGTGTCTTACGACGAGTTCGAGTTCCATTATTAAGAACGACGAGGTCACTGGATGGACATGGTGAAACCACTTTTTTAACAGAATACCTAAAGCCTCGGTCAATCAACATAATGTATAAGGGACAGGCATTTAGGCGTGTATAGCACCGACCTCTATAGAGAGTCAGAAAGGAACAGTGACAGTGGTAACTGCTGTGCCATTTGTCCGTCAGACGGGCACGAAGTGAGATGAGCAAGCTGTGTGTGCCCTCTGACATACCTACAGAGGCCTGGAACGAGGAACAGAGAAGTGTAGTGCCTTTTTTTATTGCAGAAGGAGTGTCAGGAAGTGAAATTCATGCTAGAATGCCTGTTGTGCGTGGCAAAAACAGTATGTCACTTGCGCGTGTGTTTGTGAATAAAACGATTTGGGGAAGGTCAGGTGTTATTGAAAGATAGCAGTCGGCCACGACAACAGGGGTGGAAGCCTGGGTACAAATATGGTTCTCCAGAAAAAGTTTTTCCATGGCGACGTTGATCGACTTCTCTCACTGTGGGATAAATGCATTAACAGTTTTGATGATTATCTTTGAAATAATTATAAATAAATTTTTTTGTACAGATAATCAAACTTTGGTTTTTCAAGTAAACAATGATACAAGTTTATAAAACATATTTTCAACTTTGCTGCTCTTTTCTGTAAAGTAATTGGTAGAATAAAAATATATTATCATTCTTATGGTTCGAAAAATACTGGCATTTTTGTAATGCTTTGAACCTTTTAATGAATCTGAGAAGCTTTGACTAATTTTCCGAGATATTTCGTAACCTTCCCTATAATGCGCACATATTTGAATGTTGAACAACTCATTGTGATACGTGAAGCGTGCTAAAAAATCCCTACTCAGTGTCTCAGAAACACTGCTTATGACGATAATCTAAACAATTTGACGGAACTGAAAGATGCAATACACCGAGATTTGCGTAACATTCCTCATGAAGCGCTTTAAGAGGTACTGGTGAGAATACAGCAACGCGATTTAACTTGATGTCGGAAAATGGAAGTGTTGTGTGTTCAGTGTGGATGCCTCAAAGCACAAACATTGTAACACGTTTCAGAAACGATGAACGCAATTTTAAACCGATGTCTTCATGTCTTATTTTGTTTAACAATATTTACCAATAATATACAGCGCCATTTCTACCTTGCACTTTTTTTCAGCTAGAAAGAAACTCTCTTGACTTCCTCTAAACTATTATGAAGTTTGATAACATTTGGTCCTGCAGTTTTCCTTTTTTAACCATTTCAAAGTGGAAGTTTAATTAGAATCACCCAGTAATTTGCACAGGCAGCCATTAACACAACATAAAATATTTATTTCAGAAGTTTAGCAACCGTCAATCCCAATGAATCAGTCAAATAGCCATATTCAATTAGTTAAAATAGAATGTTTAGTAGAAATTAATTTATTAAAATGCAGTTTCCAATTTAATTTCTTTATTGAAAATTATTCCACTTCAAAAAATGTTTTATGAATTCGTTAAATTCAAAATTAATTTTCAAAAGGAATAATTGTCTAATGTGTCGTAAATATGTAGTTTTAAGGTGTAACGAATGTGGCCTTATTTTTTTAATTTATATAATTAATTGAGTAGCAATAATTCAATCAAATTCATTTATAAATAAATCTTCGCTAGTGCTACAGAAAGTCATTCATTGCAAATAGAAGGTCCAATTTTCACCGAAATAATACGTGTGCTGCATTTCAAGTTAACCGGCCTGTTTGCGGGGGCGCGCTTCGTTAAGTGACATTTAATCCTTCGCTGTCCCCGCCTGAAGCTAACTGTGCTAATTCAAACCCAAACGGAGTTATGGAATTCAAGTTAACTCCGGCGCTTCCAACCGATCCGGTTGCCATCTGGTGAGATCGATCAGTATTTCGTCAATTAATTGACCCTTGAAATAAATAGCAACAGTGAACACAGTTTTATGTCGTATTTCTGAAATTTGCTTTGCTGATAATGCTGAAAGTAGTATTACTGATTCATTTTATTTTTTGCAAGAATACAGAGAATTCCCTTTCGAATTTTCCATTTCCACATACAGATGCCATAATAAATCAAGCTTTAACTGATTATTCCAAGGAATTTTGAGTCGAAGTGTGCTAGATCAGCACAGATAAAGATTTCCTAAAAACATTCAAGACTTACTGTTGACGTTACGCTTCAAAAACTTCTGAAGTGAATATAGTTTTGAAGCATTAATTAGGTTTATTTCTGAGCTTATAAAAAGAATTGATATAACCGGCGTATACTCAAAGCTATTCTGTGAACCAAAAGAATTAAACTACAGCTACTAAATTTTTTTGTAAAAATTTAAATTTTTCATCTCCCTGTGATCGATGTAATTGAATTTATTCAGTATATATAGTACACGTAATCGTAACTACTTCTATGATTTCGAATTAAAAATATGAAAATACGTATAAATAATTTTTTTTATTTTTTAGACTGCCATTGGTAAAAAATATAATAATTTCATGGTTAGGTTTGGTAATATAACGTTATACACATCGTTATAAATCTTTATGACAGTTTAACACTAAAAGATGTGACAAATAGCTTTGTTTACATTTCAAAAATCAACAATCAATAAATGCAAATAAAATGTATTAGCCTAATTAGAAATGATGTTATAGAAATACATGTGTTTCTCAATTTTTATTTCTTCATTATTTCGAAAAATATTCTGCAATATTGCTAACAAAAATAAAAATTTAATCAAGACCAGCCAGATGCTGCAAAAGAAATAATCAAAAAAGGATTTCTTTTACGTAGGATAAGCATTTCGATTACCGTTTCCTTTCGGCGGTTGCAGATTGTCGTACTCTTCAGGGGTCGGGGGCAGAATGGTGTTGAAGTCTAAGCTCTGTAACCTGCGGGGGGAAAATGTCGAATAATTAGTGTTACGCGAAAAAAATTAACGATGTTCAGTTCATGGAAAGATAATCAGTGTGTTCGGAACGGCTTGGTTCAATCGAGTTGGCAACTCATTTTCATTTTCAGAGAGAGAGAGAGATTTAATGATAGCTTTTACCCGCGACTTCGCACGCATGGAAAAGTACACAACTAACCAAAAAAACAATTTATTTACCGTTCCTACCTGAAATAAAGCAAAACCGCAATTCAAGTCCGTATTTCTTTAAAATCAAGTCAAGTCTATTTTATTTATCTATCGAGATTGAGATAGCTACAACAGTATTATACACAAATTTTTTAAACTTTTAATTAATATGAAATTATAGTTGTCAACGTTTGCAACAGATTTCACATGCATGAATTTTTGACGTTAATCGGGGCAATGCAAATATGTGAATTTTCTACACCAGTTGGTCATATTAGAAATTTTTAATTTCTCTTATTATGTTTCATTTTAATTCTAAAGTACTTCAAAATGAATACGAAAACTCAATTTATTAACAAGGTTTTATTTTAAATGCATCAAACACTTAAGAAAACAATCAGTATCGTTTGAAATAATCGGTCGAAAACATTTTAAGCATAACCTCATTAGCGTGAGAAAAAATAAAGTCTTGCTCATTTTTTTGGCTGGAAAGTAAGAAAACTGTCGTTTTTACAATTTTCCTCGCATTTTTTTCTGCTCTTTCTCTCCATAAGAACCTTTTTCGTGTCTTGACGAATATATTAAAAAAATAAATTAACCGAATGGGTCAAGTCGTTCAAGATTTTTGCGCTTAGCAACACATTTGGCGATTATATGTAACTAATCTAAAGGAAATGGATAAATAATAAGTTTTAATGAAAACTGTTATATGGAATTGCTTCATTCCCGTGCTATGTAACACGAAATAATGCCTAGATCAGACGAATTTCGATTAAAATTAACTTTTCAAATTATCACATTCGACTCATCTGATTCTGCGCAATTCTTACATCACACCCGCCAACTCGTCGGAAACTGCCCGTGCACTGAGAGATTCAAATATCGTCAAGAGCATTGAGTTTAATTTTTTTAATTTTAGATGATCAAATCGCTTGTTCATGGGGAAATTCTATCGGAAGCTCAAACTAAGACCCCCAAAGGAGCAATTGCAATGGTACAAAAGATCTTACAGTAGACCGATTTTCCAGGATGGTCCGAGTGAAGGAAGTGCCATTTCGGAGAAAGAGAGAGAATGTTCCATTGGAACTTTCATTACGATACCTGACAGAATATCAGAGACTCCGGGAGAACATCGAATTTTGTTGGAAGAATGCAACATAGTGCAGTATTCGTTATTTCAACTTCCCTGTAGGGCCTCTAGTATTCGCAAATTATGCCTAGGAACCTTGAACTCCGAGTGAAAATTAATCGCCTGATCTTTGGTTTTAACTTGTCTTAAGTTTTCACTCATTTTACATAACAAAAAGCATTTAATTTTCAAATCTTTCATAGACCCGATATAATATAAAAAATCTGAATATGCTTAATGAACTGAATTCATTTATTTATCTTATTACAGAAAGTCACATTCATTCGTGTTTCTTTTTCAATATAATCGCCGTGGCGATTCAGACATTTGTCATATCGGAGGAAAAAGGTCTTCACTTCTTTTAAGAATTGTACATGATGGATATAAATAGCAATGGATGTAAACATGCAGGTATGCGATTTATGTAAAATGGTAGGATGGTAGGAGGAGGAATGTTAGGATGGTTGGAGTGATGGAGGAGAATGGTAGGGGGTGGTTAACTGTCTGCGCAGTACCACTCTTCACGGCATTAATATAATAGTCTTGTCATCAAATAGTTTTAAAAACATTATTTTTAAAATTTATTAAAATGATTCGATAATAACTATCCGCTAGATTTTTAAGCTTCAATAAAAAAATATGCTGTTGGTAATGATATAGAAAACTATTTAATTAAATCCTTTAAAGAAAACTTCTGAACGATGAAATGATAAGACAAATAATCCTTAGCCAATACTTTAGAATAAAATCCTTTAAGTTATCAATCTCAACTGATAAATGTCCCTGGACAAAGGTTATATTATTTATACAGCTAAAGAGCGAATCTTTTAGAAAAAAAATCTGTGAATTAATCAGTGGTTTTAAGACGATTTTATTGTTTGGGGAATAATAATTTGTTTTCTAATTCTTCTATTGTTCCATTTATTCTACGTAGTTTATAGGAATTTTTTTATAATAAAGTTATTTTAAATAATTATAATTAATAACTGCTTATTTAAAAGGCACTACTACATAATTGTCATAGCTAGCATAAAATATTGCAGATTCACATTCTGAAATAATTTATATTCATTTAATTAGCAATTGCATTAGAAATAATATTTTTGTGATGAAAATAACAAATTAACATATAAAAAGATTCCTTTAAGATTTTTTTTTTGGGGGGGGAGGGTAATTCAAATTTTTCAGAAATTCTTCTAAGGTTCAAAAAAGCGTCTACTGCTGCAAGCAAAGGGGATCACTCACGGAGAAACTTCCAGGAGGATGAAAGACCGGACGAGCCAGAGCAGAGCGGACCGACGGAAAGCAGAGCGCATCTTGGCATCGGTGCAGCGTCCCTTCAGATCCCGTCCACCTGGCGGAAGAGGGTTAACATTTTTATCTTACATCACATTCATAAATGAAAAAGGGAGAAAATCAAATACATTTGGTTGCGTTTTGTAGGATTCTTCTTACACTAAATTCATGCTTCTCAAACTGCTGCAAGATGCACCCAAAGTTGGAAAAATCATATAAAAAGGGCGAAATACACAAAAGAAGAACACAAAATAACACAAATACCTAACAAGTATTAATATATTAATAAATAAGTAATTAGAATTTAAACATACAAAGTCATATTTTGAAAAGAGACAGCAATTACAAATCAATCCGATCTTTTAAAACATATTCATAAAATACAGAAAACTAATTTGGCTGAACCAATTACTTCAGAAATAAGCCAACAAATTATAAATAGTATTCATTTATAAATATTAAGTGTCATTGTCATTAGATTCAAGGATAATTTTTTTCCGAATCCAGTCTTCACTATCAGTGTTAAGGTTTGGACGGCTGCAGTAATTCTGGTTTGGGATTCATCAAAGTTTCTCAGAAGGGCGCGAAAAAGCGTTTGATATTTCATACCTCTCCAAAGAAATCTAATTGATAACGCTTACATTAGCAATACTTTCAGGACAAGAATGATTGTGACTTTTTTTGCAGTCGGTTCAGTCAATCTATTTAGTAATTCAAAAGTAAGATACGTGAAGAATGAATGGGTGAATCCTTTGTCTCTGACTTCAACAGAGGATCAACACCATGATTGCTCGCAAAAGAATGATAAAGGGTGTTTGATTTATGAGAAACACAATATATTCTTTGTAATCACTCTGTATTACTGCAGCTCCGGCGACTATTTACAAAATCTTTTCTAGTAAAGTTGATAGTTATTACAGTACACTCCCAAGTATCCAGTTTGCAACTTTACCAAGAGTTACCTTTTGTAAGTGTTTCCAATTTGTAATTTTCTTTCTCAGTACGAATAGTGTCATCGAACGAAAGACTGTTTTACAATCAATCTTTTTGGATGAACGGATGCAGCTTTAGTAATCTCGGATTTTGGCGATAAACCTGAAGACGAATTTGGTGACAAAAAGGGTAATGATGGGAACTTCAAGAATTTTTTACTATCTGTCCAACAAAAACCAAGATGCGCCCTGATTGATCTAGAAGATTCTCGGCCTGACTCCCCGAAGCTATAAAAGGCGTACAGATTCAAGATGCGATGTGTGTAAATTGAATTGAATTGTGAAATGAATTTAGCCGGAAGCGAATTTGGAATAGAAGACGAGTCTTTGAGAGGATAACGAAGCAATCCCGGAGTAGACGTGCCGTGTGAAGTTCAAGCGAGTGCTGAACTGCTGTGTGCCGAGTCCTGATATCTACTAAGGATACAGCGACGTATAGTGTGTGTAGTAGCCAGTCATGTGGTAGTAAGTCAGCGGCTAAAGCGATGAGATAGTGATAACTTCAGCCGTTTGGAGAGGCCATAGAGGGAATCTCTGAGGTTCCCCTCTCTTGCTGGATTCCGAGGTGTATGCTGTGGGCGATTAGTACTTGTGGACTTCTGCCTGCTGTAGTGTGCTGTCCTATGTTCGTGTCGTTTGTACTTAGTTCCCATTTGTGTCTTCGGCGTCTTTATTTTGAACTCTTCGTGTAAATAAACAACATTGTTTTTTTTCTGCTGAGGCCTGCTGATTGTGTCTTCACACCATACGCCCACAATAAAAACAGACCCACAGATGAATTTTAGTAACATATGTGTCATTTACCAGAGAAAAATATAAACAGTTTGAGTAAATTTTTTTAAGAATCAGGAGTACGGTTTACTTTAAAGTTTCGTTTATGTTTCCTGCATTTGGGTTTAGCTGTTAGTTATGTTAGCAAATTTATGATAAAGTGAGAACTGTTTATATCTGTTAACTTACTTTTTATCCTTAAAAAATCTTGAAACGAGCAATGTGGCACATAAACATTTATAAACTATCAGTACACAGTCTTCTTTTTGAACTCGACACACTACTTGCAACGGTTTCTATGATTCACCAGTCCACGGACGCGTTCACTTCCTTCGTGGCTTTAGATAAAGAGAGCTTTTAGTACTCCAAAAGAAGTGAGAAAATACATTTCATAGTCGCGTTTTTTGGTATAGAATCTTTGTTTTCTCAAAGTAAGGAGCTCCAGTCATTCCAGCCTCCCCTTGTTTTCTTTCAAGGAGTAATTTAGTTGTCTTTTCAGGAACCCTTCTCACGGGAGGATAAAAAATCTTTGGATGAATGAGCACCCTACTGGAAGATGCTTCAATGATGGGTGGTATTTTTGGATTTATTTTTGACAATGTACTTCTTACGGAATGTGTTGATGAAAGCATCTTATTTTTATTAACACTCTTTTTTATTCGATATAAACCACTCAAATGATAGAAAATCTAAGACTTAGAAATATTTTAATAATTTAAAAATCTGAAAAAGTCCCCTCAGAAAAATATTAGCATTCTTTAAAATAATCGTATGGAAAACTATTTTATTATTTTAAAATTATAAAAAATATTAGTAAAGCTAACAGATTTCTGTTTTTTTCTATTTTCCTTAAAACAATTAATAAAATTGAAATTGTAGTTTTTATAATGTTTCAGTGTAAAAAAAGTTTTAATATTTCAATGAAATTTAAAAGTATTACCATTTTTAATATTTAGCTATTTTTATATAAAAATGTTTTCTAAATTTATATCAAAGAATTTCTATCACCTCATTTTTTTAATGTTAATAATGTTTATTTTTTATTGTACCAAAAGTAGCAAAATTTTAAGTTATTCAATAGAGATTAAGAACTTTAAGAATTCTTTTCAGTCACTTTTCGAATATTTGCATTTAGACCCATCTTCCAGATTTTCTAGAGCTTCTAAATATAAGTTGGGAGGAAAAAATTAAGAAGAAACTGATAAGATGACTTTGAAACTGAAGCTTCCAATATTTGAAAATTCTGGTTTGTTTATATTACGACGCCTAAGAATTGAAATCTCAGACTTCTGAAAAGTGCCAATATGCTGGTTGAACAAGATATATATATATATTTAATTTACGTAAAATTTTATTTTACGTTTATGTACATTTATTTTGTCATTTTTATAAGTGAGGAAAGATTCTAATCAATCCAAACAATTCATTTCAATATAATTAAGACAATATCTGTTAAAAGCGACGGAATTTTTTAAGTCTCTCTTTAGCATTGAACTGGAATGTTTCTTAGGCGTGAATAAGAGCTGAATGTTCACATCCGGTGACACAGTTTTTAAGATAACTAATAAATAAATAAATAATTCTTTTAAAAAATCAGTTGATATCGCTTTAACATAATTTATAATAAAAATATTATGCAGTTTAATAATAAAAGAAATTCTAATTTTCATTAAATCGATTATTTGAGCAATGCAGTTTGTCACATAAAATTTTCGGCTGAATCGGATGTATTGATGATTGTAATGGAATAATTATTTGGTATGTAAACAGGCTAAGATTTAATGCTTTGTTTCATGCATAAATTCAACTTTTATTCAGATAATTAACATGAAACCAATTTTTTGTGTATAAATGAACTTTTGACTGATGTAGAATAATATATAACAATAGAACATAAATGGAAATACATCGTATTGTTTAATGGAGAACCTAAAAAAAGCTGAATGACTTCATCTTTAAAGATATTTGATCTATATTATGCAAGACAGGAGAAGAAATTGAAATTTTTTTAAGGGCATAAGAAATATTGAAACAACATTTACTACAATAATAATGGTATCTCTTTACCAATTTTTAAATTAAAAGAATATGAAAATTAAATTTATTAGTAAATAATTTATTTTCAATGTTTGTGAAACTCCTACAATCATTTGGGCGATACTGCTTATGTGAACTGTTCTTGATTCAGAAATTAGATTACAAATTCTGGATAAGTAATTCTAAAAATAATTTAACATTAATTTGAATTTAAAACAGATTTTCAGTACATGATACTCTACAGAAAATAATAAAAATTATAATATAAAATGTATGAAATGTGCATTTCATGTATATATTTTTCAAAAAATTAGAGCATATCTTTTCAGAAGAGCACTCACTTTGAATCATTTCAAAATGATCAGTTACAATAATTACGTTTTTCATTTCTTCGAAATTTCTTTGATATGTATCTTAAATTTGAAATCTAGGCATATTGTTATAGAAAATCCAAAATCCGTTTTGTGCATATATTGGATGAAAAATCCATTAGACTTTGCAGAAGACAAGACCATTCTTCATGAAAATAGGAATACATAGTGGCAAACACGACCAAAATGAACAGAAAAACAGCACTCCTAATGTACAGCAGCACACAAACAGCAGATCTCAAACATTTATATTACAAAGTGGTTTAGAGGAATTCAACCATCTTTCTCTATTAAATTATTATTGCCGACATCTCGTTTGAACTTAAATCAACCGACTACTCTCAATTTGATTTCTTAATGTTGAAAGCAGCTGTGTTACTCAGTTTTATATTTTCTAAAAATGAGCTGTTTGAATAAAGTCGAATCTTCACTCCTAATAGAAGTATTGCTAAAATTCTCTAATATTCTAGAGCCTCAAATTTTTTCCACGAAATCACTAAATTCGTTGCCAAGTCATCAAATTTGTCGCTAAGCCCAGAAGTCATTGCCTCGGCATCCATTTATTACCCATTACTTTATCTGTAAAACTAACTTTCTTACCAGAAGTATAGTCCCGCACGGAAACAATATTACAGATTCAAATTATTATAAAGCAATTTTTTTTCCAAACTTAAGATTAATTTTGATAATACTCGACAGTTTTCAATGCAATAAGCCTCGATATTTAAGGCAACAAGTCTTTTATCCCGATTTTCTTTAACCTTTTGCACTCGGAAAAGTAATTCGATGCATAATTATTCAATATGCGAGGGTTAGTTTATTGCTACACATTTGTAACTGTGTGTGTATGTGTGAGTTTAAAATTGAATTTCTCCGTCTTTTCACCATTCTGTAGGTATTTTCAATAACAAAATTGAAAAATAAATAAATAAAACGTTTAAATTATGCACTGTCTTGAATGGCGCCCAAGAAGCACCATCGAGTGCAAAGGATTAATAAATAAAATAATGTTCTATAATGAAATGAAACTGTTTTTCACCTCCCATCACTAGCAGCTGTTCACTCTTTATAGTAATGAAATATCAGTTTTCGAGAAGAAAAAAACCGGAAGTTCTTGATCAAGAATTAGAAATTTGTACACAGCAGTTTGATCCTCACTATATCAAAATAGTCTATTTATGTAACAAATTATAATAACGTGATGATGTAAAAATAATATATATAAATAAAAATTTCTTAAATTAAAACAAAACAATATTTATTTTGTTCATTCATTCCAGTATGTTTTATGTCATTTCAATTTTCCATTCAAAGTTCATAAGAAAATTTCAAAAAAGAGGACAAATCAAAATATACGATTTCATTTCCTCTATTTAATCTCCAATGTTCAATTCCGAAATGTAATTTCATACAAAGAACTTCATCAATTTTTATTTTTGTTAACTCCTAAAGAAATCTCCAGCTTCTACGATGCCTAAAATTCGAATATTTAAAATTAAATAAAAAAACATTATTTGCGTCGAATTGAAAACAATATCAGAAAATATTTTTAAGGTTATTATTTTGCCCCTAGAGAAGAAATGTTTGTTATATGAGAGGAAGTATCAGAAAACAAACGATGTTCCTGAAATATTCAACTTTCTAAGATTATATACATATAACTTAGTAAATATTTTTGATGAAAGTCATAAAACATACAAAATATATTCGGCCCAAGTTAGAAAATTCTATTTTCTTGTAAAATATAATGAAATTTCTCTTTATTTTTGACATTTTTATTTTTCTTTAAAGTATTTTGGAAGATCTTTTAACATGATATAAACATATACCCTATTAAGAATCAAAGATAATTACGCAGTTATATTAAAACAAGTAATATAAAAAATATAAAGTCAATTCCTACTTAAGTTAACAAAAAAACATTAGTTATTTTTTTAATTAAATAATTACAAAAATATAAATAATTTATCAGAAAACTATTGATTTTCGCAAGAATTGTGTTGGCATTCTTCACCTTCACATGAAAAATACTGCAATCCCCAGATTTTACCAATAGAAGTGCTGCCTGTTGATATCACTTTTCATTACAAACTGCTAAAAATCTAATGAAAATATTAAAAATTCATTAAATTTAATGAATGAATGAATATTTGAAAAGACTGTATTAACATCGAGTGTCATCCACTATTAGTTTTAAAAAATGTATTTAAATTTTTGTAGATGAATAAAAAGTATTTTATTCAACTTTCTTATTAGACAGTCGATCTTTATCGCCAAATTTGAAAGCGTTGGCCAATAAGTTTCTAAATTGCCATTATTTAAAAAATTGTTCAAACCTTAACTGACGTCCCCCATTTTATTGGTTTCGTTAGCGTCGATGGTTTATCGCCAAATTTGAATATGTCATCAATGAGTTACTAAACCGTTGGCGTCGACGGTAATACGTAATACCTGAATAATACGTAAGTACCTGAATAAATTGTATAAATATAGATAGGGAGAGTGTGAACTAACAGTAGGAATTGAAAAAATAAAGCAGAAAAAGATAATATACATATACAAATACACACGAATCTTGTCTAAGAATAATTAACTGTTTTAGGACAACTTGTTCTATCTCTTTTTTCATTTCTCTCTGCCTTTTACTCTTTGTAAATGATTTTCGTTATCTCCCTATAAGAATATGGAAATCTTTAAATAGAATGCAAATCAATCAACTGTTCGAACCAATCCTAGATTCGAAGAGAGCAAAATGTCTGCATCAAACATTCGATTGGAATCCTATAGAATGAATTCGGGATAGAGAATGAAAATGATTTCCTACTCTACTCAAAAAAGCTCCCGATAAATTGAATCTCGATATTTCAATTGATCACTGTCTGAACTGCGATTTTTGTTTTGGTTAAAGGTTTGTTTTGAGGAAACCTTTTTCAAGGGGGGGGGGGGTCCGAACTTGTGAATACAGGGTTCTATATTAATAAGTATGAAGAATGAACTTCTCTTGCCAAATAAATGAAGAGAACACTGTCAGGATTGCTGGTTGTTATGATAGAGTTATCCTCTGCAGTGTCAATATTATTTCAAAACTTATTCAATCAGTTTTGAAACAATATCGAATTCATTTTTTAAGTTTCTGTACTTTCGTCAATGTTGCTTTTCTATTGCAGATACAATTGATTAATTAGCATTTTCTTCTTGACTTTTGAAAATAAATCATGTGGTTCGCCACCAAGTGTTCTGTTTAATATAATGTATCATGTGGTTGCCTGAAATGAAACCACAATAGTAATCACATTAAGTTCCAAATGTACTACGGAAGATAGCGGCCCCCTATTTTTAAAACTCATAAAATACTGAAAACATAAGTTATCAGAAATAGATTGAATAAACATAGTGATTAATTTTGAGATCTGCAAATATATTGGCAATAAAATCATACCTCAGTTAAAACAATCATTTTTAATTCCCTATATTTGTATATCTCTACACACATTTTTCAATAGTTTGCTGTTTCTTTTTTCATTATTATGAAATTCCTGTGAACGTTAGATTTACTTTTATTCTCTCATTGTCCAATGAATCTGAGTATATTGCGCCGACTCAAGTAGACAGAAACCTGTAAAGGGTTGAATCACAGAAAAAATGTCAAAGGTTGAATCACCAATGAGAAATTTGATATGTCCCACCGCATGTCCTTCGGAATATGTCCTTCGATATGTCCTTTGATATGTCCTTCGGAATATAGAAAAAACAGAGCCAAATGAAAGAAACAATCAATTGATGGTCGAAAATTCCTTAAGTGGAAGAATTCAAACAATCGATTGGAAAGATTCTTTGTAAAGATTCAAAGCTGATTTCAATGAAATTACAAAATGAGACTGTTTACTGAATTTTTTTCTCTATATCCTCCAGTCCCGAAATCATAGGGGACATCTATGACAAGTTCTATTAAAAAATATCTTTACAATTTCTGAATTCTTCTCAACGTTTCTTTAAAAAAAGTAAAATCTCTGATAGATTTAAAGTAAGAGTTACAAATCTTATAAGTTCTTTCGTATTGTGTTAAAAGCTTTCTATCTCTTGATTTTTTGTATTAGTTCATTTCTGATACTTTGGTGATCTAATACAAATCTCAGATATTTTATGAATTCCATTACATAATAATTCAAAAAAATAATCTGATATTTTTTTTAGAAATTAAACACAAAAGGGGGAGGGATATTGTCTTAGTTGGAAGCTTTGGAACTCAAGAACGAGAAATGAATTCATTTTAAAGAATCTATACGGATATATAAATTGCCATACATACTATAGATTGAAGAAAACTTTGAGGATGTATAATTAACCCATACTAAAAAATCAACTCTTAATTGCCTCAGGAAGAATGATTACAGTGTCGTGTAGCTGTGAACAGATCTTACTGCTACATGCAACGAACTCTCGGTGCACTAATAAGAATGCTTGAATGATAGGAAAGAATTTTCGACTGTAAGATTATGCATCTTCTTTCTTCTCATCAATACATAAACATAGTGTTCTTGATGCTAAAACACCCAGATCTCAATTAAACAAAATAGCCCTTAGTTTCGATTTTTTTCTTTTTGTGAAAATAAATTAAACTGATACTCAACGAAACACCCATTATGCATAATTTGAAGGTCTGACGGGCCATAAACTGTCATGTAAATAATTATTTATTGAGCAGACGCAATCCTTTTTTTTCTAATTCTATCTATATTTAACGAATAACTATGATGGAATCGGGGAAGTAATTACCATTATTTGTTAATTAGTATCATTTGTTATAACGAGTTTGAATTTTTCGTCATATATTCCCTGAAAGTTTAATATATACATTCCGTGTAAACATATGCAACTTAAATGATAATTAAATTAGCTATTCAAAAAATAAATCAAACTGAAAGACGGCATTAGAATCCCTAATGTCGAGGAAACATACATTTACAATTTCAATTTTCGTTATTTTGCATCGTCAGCATTAGATGACAGAGAAAACTTTCTTCCCAAAAAAATAGCGTGTTTTTGAAGAAGATTGTTTAGGTTTATTACTTTATTATTTAGTCTTTGAAGAAAATAAATTTTAAATGCTTTTAAATAATTCACGGCTCTTTAAAATTAGGAATGAAAGTGATTTATCCTCATTAAAAGATATCTATTATCTATGAAGAATCTAAGGATAATCATTCTTACATTTGTTCTCTATTAACAAGCAATTTAGAATTTGGAACTTAAGTATTAGACCGTCGATGCCAACGTTTAAGTACCTCATTGGTGATGGATTCAAATTTAACGATAAAACATCGACGCCATTGAAACCAACAAAATGGCGGACGGCAGGTTTGAGCATTTTTTTAAATAATAGTGGTTTTTTGCCATAATTGGCGATTTAGTAACTCAGTGGTGACGCTTTCAAACTTGACGATAAAGATCGAGGGTTTAATACGTAAGTACCAAAAATTTAATTATATACTATATGCTTTATAGTGTAATCAGTCGTTTTGTATATGTGAATTATTTTTCACCCATCTTGATTTTATAGAGTATAAAAACATGTAAATTAATTATTTCTCGTTACTAATTGGTTAGTGTTACTCCTCTGAGTAAACTAACCCGAATTTTAGCAAAGTTGACGGTGAAATTTTATGTCTAGGATGCATAAAGTTGAAAGCAGTTTCCTTAAAATAATTTTTTATTGATTATAAAGTCAGTGTGCTCATTACTGAAGCAATCAAAATGTTATGTTAAATATTAAAATCAAAGTTAAAACTAACATTACCAGGTTTTTATCAACAGATTCGAAACATTCATACTTTCTGTCTAGCATTTAATCGAACTGAAAAAAAAAACACCTATCCCGAGACGATGAATCATCGAACCTGTTTCTTACAGTCAACTTCTCTCCCACCTCGACCAAAGAGCTTCAACCACTTCACATATTCCACCTCAAAAATACTTTAACGAGGCGAGTTTCAATATCAGCCAAATTTTCATTGCAGTTGCTGCCAACCACAAATCACGAAGCTCGCAAATAGGTCTGGTTCGAATCAGTTCGTTTACTTGAAATCATGGCGCGGAATTGAAAAAACTTAAGGACACCATAAGAATTCGGATCCGAAATAAATTTCTGTATGAATCTGTTCAAAATGTTCGACAGGTAAAAAACGAGATGCATTCTATAAAGCAATAAAAATATCATATTATAAATTCCATCCTTTGAGATCTTTGTATTTCTTATTTATCGTGATATTTCTCATACATGAACAAAAAGGAAATAAAGCAAAAAAAATCGGAAATATTTTTTATGGTGAATTTTAAAGATTAAAATATTCACTCTACCCATACTTCGTATATCAGAAAATAATAAACAATCATGATGAAAAATATAAATAATAGCATTTAACAGTTAAAAATATTTTATATATTATTACATTTCCTAACGTGCAATTTTATTCCTGAAATATCAAGACCGTCATAAATTAAATTGAATATAATAATTTCATGATTTAGAAAGAAGTATAGAAAAGGTCTAGTAAATGTTTTTCATTAGGAACTAAGAAAATTTCTTCTTAAGAGAAAATATTTACATTTTATTTTGCAAAGTGATTTAGAAAAAAATAATCTAAGCAAAAACGCGATGAAATTTTTTGAATTGTTTTATAAAGGACGTCGAGATGAAAAAGCAAATACTACTCTCATTATCTTTCAGCTTACGAACATTTATACATTTTTCATCATTCTTAGCAGTTTTTTTAGGAAACGAATCAATTGATTAATTTCCTGCACGAAACTTTTAACCTAAAATATTTTATTATTCGGCATTTAAAAAAAATAAAACGAAGAATTATTTTTAATAGACTGCTGAGATAATTGAAAACATCTCAAAGTCTATTACCTTCATCTCAAAAGAGGAATAATATTTTTGTTCTTGAAAGAATTCTATTCTCTTAATTTTTTTAATGTTTTCTTATAAAACACGTTATGTATTATTTCAGTTATTAATCATCCATAGAAAAAAATTTATATTTCTTCTGGAAATATTTTATTGGAATCTTCGGAAGTTTATTAAAAAGCAATTAATATAATCTTTTATATTATTTTATAATGATTTATTAATTTTTTGCACCTGATGTGCAACAAAATATCAAACATTATTCGTTAGCTTGTTTTTTTATAATATACAATAAGTAATAATAACACGATTAACAACTGAAAATATATATTATTTTTTAAAGTATTTCAAATACAGAAACATATAAAGCTGTCAGAGCATTTTTTCATCTTTAAATAGTTCCATCCAAATTATATAATTGTTCCGTTTTGTTCCTTTTAATGTTTCTTCTTAAATGCAATTGAACTGGAAGAATTTATGACGGCAGTTTTGTAAGTTTATCATTGTAACAATGATGCCTAATTTTTGATTATAAATTTTGGTAACTTTCCTAAAAAAATTAAATACTTTGTACAAAAATAAATTATAAATGAAACATCACAATAATTATATTATTTCATATCATTAGCTACCTTTGTTTATTTGTTATTGCTAATAAACTTTACACATTATAATATTATTCATTAGTAGAAGACTTTAATAAAGCAATAATTTAATACCCTGAAATAGATAGTAATTAGGGGTATAGTTTAAATTTCCATTAGACACTAATTATTTTCTATAGCAAAAGATACATCCATAATTTTTTTTCTCCAACATCATCACATTTATACTCCAATACGTATTGGAATATTTATGTTCTTGCACCAGTCACTTCCAATAAGATTAGAACAATCTCTCCTGGGAACAATAATAGATAAAAGTTGTTGCACCAGCAGGCAGTGTTCGAGAGGGCCATTCATCGAAGCAATGCCTTTTGCAATCAAGGCCCGCATCTTTCGAAAAGGACGGCCTGTGCTGGGCGGCTGATTGGATCTTCCTCGCCCTCGTTGTCGTCGGGGAACTTAGCAAGGCAAGCTAATAGCCCAACACAAGCCATAATAAGAAAAACCGGTGTTTTTAAACTTTGAAGGGGGAAACTTTAAAATAAAAGCGTCTAAAATGATTCCCTGGCGTACATCTTTTTAATGCATTTGAGTAATTGATTTAACATTTATTGGTATAATCTAGACGTTATATTTTGAAAATTTATGGTGTGTTAATAGAAATATATAAGAAAAAATAACATGCAAATTCGAGAAGAATGCTTTTAGAACAAAATAAAGTTAAATATGATTCAAAAATCAGCAAAGTGAGAAAGTGTTTAATGTATAAAGGAGGGGGATAATGATTTACAAACAATTAAAAATATATAGAAGCTGTGCTAAATATGATTTTAAAAATATTCAACATCATACAAACATCTTTGAGGAGTAATTCACAGATGCTCTAAAGGCATTTACTAACAAATATTCTTTATAGAAATAATACAATAATTTATTCGAAATTTAATTTAAAAGATTAAGAGGCTAAATAATTTTTTATTTTGAGTATAAAAAAATAGCGATGTTATACAGTTTTTCACCCTTTCATATTATTATTTTTTAAATATGAAAGTAATTTTCTCAAAATTTTCCTTTAACGTCTTCACTATACAAGCTGGTATGAAACCACCTGTATAGTGTACCAACTAGCCTTTACTGTGTAAATGTTCTAGCTCCTGGCAAGAACAAGTTGATGAAACACAGATAGGCACAGTAGAGAAAAGCAGGTGTGAAAAAAAAACTATCCTCGTATGTCATCGTGGTACTTACGTATTAAACCGTCGAACTTTATCGCCAAATTTCAAGGCGCCGAAAATGAGTTGCTAAACTCCCATTATTTTAAAAATGGTTCAAACCTTTTACTGTCGTCCACCATTTTATTGGTTTCGTTGGTGTTGACGGTTTATCGCCAAATTTGAATCCGTCGCCAAAGAGTTATTAAACCGTTAGCGTAGACGGTCTAATACATAAGTACCGTCATCGTCCTGAAGGTTTGACTGTGCGCACTATGAAGAGCACATTTAAAATGATAATATTGTGAAATGCTGAGAGGAGCTCAAAGTCTCTATCGTTAAAATCAAAGTCATTCTCGAATTTTCTATAAATTACCTTAAACAGTGGCTGTAAGAATTTTCAATGTATATATATAGGAATGGAATTTAAAGTTCACAATAAATAAATATGAATGGAGTTTAATAATGAAAGTAGAATTATTTGGTAGACGTGAAGGATAATTCCTAATACTGATATGCCTTATTCATCACTTTTTGAATGTTTTTCAGTAGTTTTGACGAACATAATAGCTGAAATTCTAGTTATTGTAACGTATAAAGCGGAGTGTCTGTATTGGGGCAACGACTCAAATACCCAAAACATTCTCCATAGGGCATTGAATGCATCGGTCGTCCGAAAAAAACCTATAAAATAGTCCACTATAACCTTTTCTACAATCTTTCGTGTCTTATAAGATTATTCAACGTTATTTACAACGCGAAGTTTACCTATCTTTCCTACGTGTATTCAAATTCATCTTTGAAAACTCTATCCATTTATGAAGTTTATACATATATCACTGAAATACCTTCATAACTTATATGACGATCACTAGTCCAATCTGCTCGACTTATGAATAAATAATTTGTAACTATATAGCCTATTTGTAAATTTCAATTAAAAACCTTATTAAACTTAGATGCTATTACCTCTCATGTTATTAAACTTAGGTATAGTCATAGTACTTTCAATTTTTTATACGTGGAAGACAAAAATTTTAACATTGACACTATTTAATTCTTTTCAAAATATCAAAAATGTCTATTAAAATACGCTCAAATATTTTATTTTAAACGACATTTGCTTTAAATTACTAGAATGAGTTCACTTAATAAATGGGTCTTTATATGATATCGATTATGAATAATATCCTTGATTTTTATTTCAAGCCCATATCCGATTAGCTTTTTTCTTAAAAAGTTAGCATGATCACATTAATTTTATTTTCACTTTCTTTTTAAAAAAATTCTTGCAAGTGGTATGTTGAACATTATTTAATATATATATATATATATCCTCATAACTTAAAATCCAGATGATATTTCTTTTCTGTACTGAATTCTTTCAAACAATCCTCAATCATAGGATCGACAGAGTTGACATATTTAATTTTCTAAAATTTTATACCCTTAATTAATTTTGTTTGTTTTTCCGAGTTTTCAATGTTTAAAATTTTTATTTCTTTTTCTTTTTAATTGAGGTATCATTCGTGTCCTGAATATTGTAATTGGTGTTTCTGGACTCAATTTTCTTTAAATAAAGGAATTCTACAAGAATCAAGAGAGTGCATTGTTAGAATGACATTTCCTCTCAAGTTGTCCCGACGTTCTTTTGTCTCGTTAAATCTGAGGGGAAAGGGGACCTTTCATTCGGTCTCAGACGAACGATAAAGTTGTGTAAAGAAACTCCAATCGTTTGTCAAAACTTTGGAGACTTCCAGAAAATCCAAAGGCGCTCGGCTCATCTTTCCAATCATTAATCTAAAACTGCTATTTATTTTCTTGAAGAGTCACTTAAACTTTAGAGTACAGACGGACATTATATCTCCGGATGGAACCAGCTTCTTTTCTTTCTTTCTTTATCTTTTTATTTCAAAGAAATGTAATTGTTTCTGAGATGTTTATATATTAGCTGAAACTAACTCGATTTTTTTTGTTTTTGAATGTACAGTATCTCCGAAAGAATTTACAACTGTCTTTCATTTTTGCACGTACACTTAAATTTCATTTCGTATCTATTTTTTATCGTACGAATAAAATTTTCATTCAGCATCCCTGCGTGTTTCAGCTTATGAAGCTGTCAAATTTCACGAACAACTAGTAATCCATCTTTTAAGTTGTACTGCACAGAGGTATAATTCAATTGCCAAATTTTAATGTCTATGAAATTGCGGTCACAAATTTGAAACAATTTAATGTACGTGATAATTAGTCTGTTAAATATTTACTTAAATAGTCACTAATTAAGAATTTGTTCTTTTAATATTTCAAAATTCGAGTCATAAAAAGAAATTTTATTCAACTCACAATATAATAATAATCTAATCAGAAAACATTAAGAAATAAATATCGTGATTTTCAGGATTTCCTATTAAGAAGAGAACATGCGTCCAGAAAATCCGAATGCAGATGTAGATTGAAATGCGCCTGTTTGCGCATGCTAATCTTTTTGCACAAATAATAATGCCGATACGTACAGCATTTTGCATAAAGCAAATTCTTTTCTTTATTTTCGCCGTTTCAACTGGCGTGTTTTCCCGACAAACAATATCTCATTTGGCGATTGAAAATTATGCTTGTTTGAAAATTATTCCGATCTAAAAAGAACCATTAAAAATGCGTGTTTTTTCATTATTTTGTGCATTCCATGTTTAATTATTATTGCTTATTTCTGTTCAAGGAATGCAATTTGCACCGAAGGAGGGATGAAAAAACCACGAAGCTGCCAAATGAATTGAAATCACAATTTCGATAATCATAATTTGTTTCGATAGAAACGTTTTCTACCAGAGACACAACTTATACAAAAACAAATCATAATTCACTAGAAACTGTGCTAAATTACTTTAAAAAACCCTTAATTTTCTAAATTACAGATATCCATATATTATAAGTCCGTGCCTCCATCATAAAAAGACATACATTCATGATTTAAAATACATACAAAATAAAACCTTTCTGCAAAAAGAATTTGTTCCGTTATATTTTGAAATTATTTAATTTAATTTTATTTATTTTATGTATGTGTTGATGGAATAGTAATTTTCTAGATTTTTACTGTTTTTACACATTAACACTTACCGATGATTCGTTATTTTCATAGTTTAAATATCAATTAATAGACTGGTTTAAAAACATTGTATTCCATACGGGTATATTGCCTCACTGTAACTGAAATGAGAAAAATGTATTTATGAAATACTATGTATAACGTAGCATTTACAATTTAAATTATAAAGACATGTATATTAAAAATAATTTTTGAAAAATTTGACTTTTAAGTTTACTAATAAAATGTATTCTTGCTGATTCTTTGCGAATGATCATTCAAAGCCAGTAAATATTTGCACGAACTTTAATTAAAACTGCTTAAAATTCTTAAATCGAGACACTGTAAATTACCTTTCAAAAATTGCAGGAGACGAATAGACAACAAACTTCCGGAAGCTACCGAAAATCCCTCCCTGAGTAAATATTGGAAAAGATGAACTGAATATCTAGAGCTCATCTCATTTGTTTAGAAACTTTCAAGAATTTCGAGTTCCTCGATTGAATGCTTAATTAGTCGAAAGACTTTCATGCTGGACTGAAGGTTCGACTTTAATCTGCAACTCGGATCTTTGAATATTAATAAACGTGAACCGGGGAAGTTATTTCACTCATTCACGGAAGCTATTTGTGGTTATCATTCCGAAGGCAATGTTTATAATTGTTCGAAGTAACCGAAACTCGAATGAAGACAGCGTTTTTTTAATTATTAGGATGTAACTATTGAGTAATTAATCAATGCATTAATTTTAAACATTTATTTCTCCTTGATTGATTCTAAAAATTAATATTTTAAATAAATTAATTCGCATGCTTCGAATAATATTTATGAATGTCGAAATTCAAGCTTGTTGAATAAAATGTTAAGAATGTTAATTAAAATTCCCGAATTGTGGTGGGAAATTATGTTGTGTTATAAAGATAATAGGTTTGATTTAAATAAATTTCCACATTGCCACAATTGATACTTGCTTGTAGAATAATTCATTAGAAAAATGAAGGTAGATACTGCATTAATCACAGGAGAATTCTTTACATTTCGTTCCCCATCTATAACACACAATTTATTAGTAACAAGTAATTAAAAAGAATTAAGTCAATTCCTCCTGAAGTCAACAAAGGAAATTTTTATTTTAGTTACTTTTTATTAAATAATTACTGTAGCTATTGTTATTCTCCTGTTCCGCTTTACAGCCAAAAGAGGGATGCAGTAGCTTCTGAGTTTATGCACCACTGTGCATCCGAAGACATAAGTCTGACTTCTAGCTTACACACGTTACAAACCCTTTTTACGGGGTGGACTTCATTCCTGCATTTCATTTATTCATCCACAGATCGTAATTTAAATATGAAACCGAGAACGATCACCTCTGATCCAGTTCACCCAGTTGTATTATTCTCGACATGGAGGACTTTGGGATCATGACAGATGTAAACGTCTACTACACACACACATGGAAAGTCTTCGGCTGATGGGTTTGAACTCTCAGCCCAAGGGATACGAATTCAATGCCCTACCAACCAGGCTATCCTGGGCCTAATAATTATAATTACTATAAATAGTTGATAAAAAATTATACTAAAGTTGAATTTTTTACACCAATTGAGGCAACACGAAATGCTTGAATTTTCTACGCCAGTTGGTGTTAAGCAATACAGATTAGAAATTTTTAATTTCCTTTATTCTGCCTTATTTTGATTTAAACGTACCCAAAAATCGATTCATTAACAATGTTTCATTTTAAATACATCAAATATTAAGAAAAGAAATGAATTCGTTTGAAATAATTGCCGGAAACATGTTAAGCCTAACCTCATCGGCGTGGGGGGAAAACAAATTGAATTCATTACTTATTTGGCGATGGGAAAAATGACTTTTGGAGAAAAAAATAGTTTTTAACTAATAAATTCAAAAAATTAATGAATTAATATTTGAAAAAAAGCTGTATTAACACCGAATGTTATCAACTACAATTTTAAAAAATTTACTTGAACTTGATTGGAGGAATAAAGTATTTTATTACCGAATGAAAACCTGAACGAGATACACTGGTGGTCAAAATTAAGAGATGAAAGGCATTTTCTCACATTTCTCGGAAAATATCTCATAAAACCTGGACGGTTGGTCGCCATATAATGGCGCGGGCGTCACTGAGATGAGTTGGCATATTTTTGTGGGCGTTGTTAAGCCAGCAAAAGGTATAAAATTCTGTAGCCAGCTGCTCAACTCATTCCACTCTACAACACAGTAGCGAATTGCATTGTGTTTCTTGAATAATCTTGTTCATTTTTCGGTAAAATGGAATAACATCATCGTTTAGACGAAGGTATGAGGTTTTAGAATTGTGGGAAGACTCGAGGCAGGGCTGTCCCTGGGAATTTGATGCAATTCCAAGCGTTGTTTTGAATTTGTGGAGTCAGTTTAAAAACAGTGTCCAGAAGGCCAGGACAAGGCCGTACGAAAGCAAGAACGCCCAATGAAGACTAGTATTTCTTACAGCCAAGCGCCAGAGGACGTTTACAGCGACACAACTGTCTAGGGACCTCGCTGCTACCCCAGGAACATTAGTTTCAAGGAAGACAGTTGCCAGGAGGCTTGGGGACAGATGGATGTATGCCAGGAAGCCCGCCATTTGCATCCCACTCACTCCTTCCCACAAAAGAGAGCGTGTACAATGGTGCAGACAGCACCAACATTGGACACAGCTCCAATGGACTAATGCTCTCTTCACAGATTCAGTCTACAGCCTGATTCTCGGCGAATATTCATATGGAGGGAATCTGGGACCCGATACCGTCCCAGTAACAACATGGAAAGGGACCACTATGCTTTTGGAGGACTGATGGTCTGGGCA
>JAOUZG010036018.1:112937-146643 GCA_026289955.1 Argiope argentata
TTGCGCTGGTTTTGAACTGAATCTTTATTAGAAAAAGGCCGATTAACATGAAAAAACATATTCTGTTACTTTTATAATCTTGAGGCATTTAATTATATTTTTAATAGTCTTTGAATAAAATCCGTATGATGGACATATATCTAAACTTCTAACGTTTACCAACTGATTACGACGCTTTCATTCACACATTCAAGAAAACAAAATCGTCACGAATCACCGCTGAAATAAAGGACATCATTGTTTACACACAAATTAAACCGCCCACGCCCAAACAACAAATCATTGCTAAATAATCTCAACGGCACATTTATTTTAGTTTGGCTTGGGTGGTTAAGTTATATTAACATCCCGTTGTAAAGCAACACTAGAGCTGTTTTGAGATGGACCTTGTCATTCTGAACCACAGTCAGATAACGAGGATGGCACCTGAGCTGGTAGTCCCCTCTCCACACCACATCAGCAGATGGACGTTTGTTCTAACGTAATTAACGTGCAACAGATCCCCTTACACGACGGTTCTTCGGTGTAATAGAGTCTCGAACCCGAAGCCCTCCGGATCACTTGACAAGACCTCGCCACCAGGCCACCACGACGCACACAATCAATCAAAGAGTACTCACTGGAGAGTGATTCTTCAAAATGTGAATTCGTTCATCGAACTCTTCTTCCTTGTACACCTCCGATTTCATAGTTTCATTAATATGGCATAAGAATATTTAGAAGAATCCCGTATATTATCTCCTAATATATATGTATCGCCGACATTCCAGCTCAAGTCGTCAAGGTCGGGGTCCCTGATCTGGGAATCCATTCAGAATCCTGTAAAACTCGTTTGTTTCTTAACTGCGCAGGGAAGCGATATCACAAATTTCTATTATTGTTATCGTTGTGGAGGGATCGAAATATGATTTTAATAACCTGTAAATGTACGATACGAAGATAAATAATTATTCCGTCAAAATGTTTCATGAGAGTTTTGCTGGGAAAAAATTTATTAATCTTATAATGATTATTATATTAGTATTGAATTCTGCTGTGAACCTTTTCATGTATGCAATTGCATAGATCGTGCTTTCTTTTTCCCTTTCGCCTTTTTAGTTCACCGAAAGACCTATAATTTCGTTAATCCACCAAGAGAGCAACTGAAAAATGTTCAAAGAGCGAACAAAGGGATGGAATCCGCGGAATTCAATTTTAATTTTAAAATCCATCAGAAATCGGGCTGCATTTTTTTATTTCTATTTTTCAAGGTTTTTCTTTCACCAGCTAATGGCCTTCCTCTTTTAAATTTCTCTATACACGATACACTCATTGAGCATGGCCTTTGTTTATTAAAAACCTAGAGCTCGAGGGGTTAAAAAACGGAAAACTTGAAAGATACTGCAAAGGAAAAAAATCATAAAGAACGAAGAAATAATAAAAAAAATATAATAAACACCTCTAAGACCTCTCTGTTCTTATGTCGATGAATTAAGACACACCGTTAGATACTTTTTGTGTAGACTCGTTAGATGACACTTGCCATTTGCTGTTTGTATGGATTCTTCGGTAAAGTATCCACACGATTTCTCTTTTAAGATCTCTCCCCCCCCCCTTTTGGATAACTGTAAGGTCAATGTTCATGACTGTCAAAGACGGAAATATTAAAAGAGCAGCACCATTAAGACCCGCCTTAGAACTATATTGTACCAAAAGCAGAAAAATAACAGGTTTACATTAAAAGAAAATGGCGTGATCACACATTTAAATAAGAATTGTTTTAACAATGTATAAGAAAGTCTCGTTTAAAGGAAATAGGGTGTCGTTTTTTTTATTCTTTCTCTAAAAGAATTTAAAATAAAAGAGGAAACTGGGGATATTTTAATCCAAATAATCATCTGATTTATTGAGACATCGGTTGATCATTTAGTGCTATTTTTCTTTTGCTTTGATTACATGATGGAAGTAATCTATGTAACGACACCCAAAAATCATGATAACAATGTGAAATTGGATAGATTTTAGAAAAAAAGAGCTTTTTCTTGTATATTTATTTTTAGAGGAATAAGAAATTTTCAAAAATTTTCACACATTCCTTTTTTTATTCATTATTTCTAAATGGTTTACTATTTGTATTCTATAAAAAAATATTGAAAGATATAGATATTACTCAAGCTGAGAGGAAGAGTGAGCATCCTAATGTTGTGGAACAAGTCATAGAGGCAAGGTTTATTGTAGTAGACTTTTGATATCTAAATTGCACAACAAGCCGATTCCCTCAGGTTTGGAAGGTCAGACTATCTGCCGACTCTGTTCTCAGAGACAATCCCATTCCTACCGTCACCACCCCAAATAAAGATCTCTTTATTGTCCAGGGTGGTTGGCTTCGATCTACATTGGTTAAGTTGAAACTTGACAAAAAGTATCAATATCAGGACCTCACGCCTCGAGAAACTACTATGCTCTTACTATGCTTGTAAGTCTCACCGGGGACCTCCTCGTAACTGATGATGAGAAGTTTCCGTGATAGTGGTTGTTTCTCGCCACCTTTGAGAGTATACGAAAAGGTGGAATTCAGCTACCTCTCTTCTATGATTTAGGGAAGGGTTGTTTGGGGACCGGTGATTGTCCTTAGGACTCAACCACAGTTTCTGTCAGTGTTGCTGTTGCGGTGGTCCGATCATTCAAATTTTTCCATTTCCTGAACTTCAGGCGGGTCAGAGTAGTGGGTCTATGGTTACTCTACTTGTAATACCATCTCTTTAATAACTGCTAAACCTATTAATTTGTATGTTCCCGCATCTAATAGCACCAACTAAAGCTTTTAGGAAAGCATTAGCACTAAGGTTAAACCCTGCCTCTTGTTAACCTGGGATTATCTCCTCACAGAAACGATTTTTAGAAAATAATGCATTTCTGTCTTTCATAGCCTAGCCAAAATATTTTATTCAGAAACCCACAGCTGTCACCACTTATCCCCAGTCTCTAATCTGCCTGAAATTATCTGTTTGCGAATCTGATTGTAAATCTCCAGAGGAGAGAATCCAAACACTTCCCATCTTTAGATCTTCGAGCCATTTGCTCCACGAGTAGAGATTAGTCAGGTCATAAACTTTTAATTGGCCGAATTATCTCACTCTTAACTCCACCATTTTCTTTACGGACCCGGAATATAACTTTCTCTTCCTACTGTCGTGACGTGGCAGATCCTGAATGACCGGAATCTGCCACGTCACGACATCCCCCCCATTAACGAGTATGGTGGCTTTACGTGTCACATGTACGGGATTAATGCAAAGATAAGAAGCGCTTCTACACTCAGCGAAGGGGCGGAGGGCCTCCTGTTTAAAACCCTGCACTTGTGTAAATAAACTGTGTAGAAGTTAGCTCACTCCAGTTTATAGTGCGTATTTCATTGACTCACTTTCCTCTTTCCCAGGAAACTGCCTACATTCTCGATATTGGCCATTTCACCAGAGGGAAGTCAACCAAACTTCTATGAATCTCCAGTTTAGTATTGTAAACTGTACAAAAGTGAATGTCATTTGTTATGCAAAATTGAACTAATTGTGATAAGTTGAATAGCAACTCATAATTTATTAAATTAATTTTTTTTTAATTTAAGAATTCAATTCTTTTGATTGATTTTATTTATATATGTTATAAAAGGAATATTTTATAGCTGTCTCTTTTATCTATAAATAATATACGTAACAGATAATAATTATAATCTATTAAAATAAAGAGATGATTTTAGAAAAGTATCCTTTCATTTTATCTTTTTAACTTTCTTAATAAATGTGATTCTCTAAATAATCTTCTTTTTCCTTTGGTTTATTTATAATTATTTTACAAATTTATCCTAAATTTTAAATATTTTTTAATGTTCACATGTAATATACAATATTGGCACAAAACTATGATATTTTGAATAGGATAAACAGGTGTTTAAAAAATGGTTTCATGTTTTTTATTAGTATTCATATTTGACATTTGGCATTTAAAATATTGGCAAATTTTACAGATAGTAGGGTGAAAATATGTCTCCTTGTCGATAAATTGAGGGGAAATTATTTACTCTTAGTCACTTTTTAAGTAGGAGGAATTTGTAATATATATATATATTTGTAAATACTATTTTCGTAGGAAAAATATTTTAAGTCGTTTGAGTAACTTTTCTTATGAAGTTTCGCAACTGAAAATTTACATATATAGCTGCAATATTTAAAATACATGCTCGATTTCCTTTGTAACTCACTGTATAAGGAAAAATCCAAAAAAAATCAAAACTTTAGTGTTACTTTAGCTGTAATATATTGCCCATTGAAAAAACTAATTACCAAAATATCACTAATTTCTATATTAAAATTTATAAATATCTCCTTCTTTTTCCATTAAACACTAAATTCCAATATCTTTTGTTTTAAACTTTTCTCCATTATCTAAATTACTGTACTTTCACATGCCCATCTCAAAAACTACGAAAATATGTTTAAATTTCCACTCCTATTAAGTGAAAGGGGGTGTCATTTTCATTTTTTATTCGCGTTGTCGATAAATTGGATTAATTTTAACTTCCCATAGAAACTTCAGTGACTAATGAAATCTGCAAAAAGTATTTATATCCAGATAATTTCTTTAGATAATAACTTTTGCCTTTAAACTTTATAGAAATTAATATGCATGATTATTGGAAAAGTAATTGATTATTAAGAAGGTAATAATTATAATCGTATTTCAATTGTTATGGAACAAAAAGTATTTCAACAGTCACATTGCCATTATTGTCGACAGTAATGCAAATGTTTGAATGCTCGACAAAGTAGCAAGATGCAAACAATGTGGCAGAAGGAACAAAGAAACCATTCACTGTTGCCTTAATCTAAAATTCATTTCATCTTCAGCAACCTATCATTGTGCGACTTTTTCTTCTTCTGAGCAACGCTCGGTGCGTTTCCAAACTGTTCCACGGTGGATGCGGCCGTCGTTCGTCTCATCGTTTCAGTGATTATTCGAGAATCGATAAGACGTTCCCCGTTTTCCATCTTCTGGGGATTTCGTTTCTGACCCTGATTTGGATCCAAAGGCGGAAATGCCAACTCATCCTCTTCAACCACGAGTTGCCCTGGTGCGGTCGCATGCCGTACTTCGATTTTGCCAGGCGTTGGAGATTCCAGCTGAACGGGCTCCCACTCGAGTTCAGAAGGCGGACTCTCCGGTAGTGACATCGTACACGGTTTGCAACATGTGTTGCGGTTTGAACCTGCCGGCCCGATTGGCTCCCATCGGTGTCCCAGCTGTGGAGTCACATGACATCTATCGGTTTCGCTTGGCTCTGGACTTGCCGGTGGCATACCGACAGCGGCGAGAGACAGTTCAACATCGGAACTGTCGACAGTCTCCAAATACCGTTTATGACTCATTCAAAGATTGCCTGTTGCCAAATATTCAAATACATTGTCTGCTCCGAATGCTACTTCAAAAACTGTTACCTGCTTCTGGAAGCTATTATGTACTATTTTCAACTTCAAAAATTATGGTCAACTGTCTATGTTATGAAACAAGCATGTTGTTACCATCTCAATGCTGTTTTTTAAAATATCTTCGTTGGCTATAGAAAAGAAGGGAGGGTTGGCGGGCGGGGAACGAGAGTAGCCCATCTCCACTTGGTGTTCCCTGGGCAACGAGGCAGTTCGCTGGAACTGCAACGGCTAAGAGGCTACTCAAACATGATATATATATATATATATATATATATATATATATATATATATATATATATATTTCGTCTTTTAAACGACACTGATATCATTTTTTTTTCATTATCTTGAATTTTTTAATAGAAAACCAATAACTAAGACTTGAGCCTTAGTTTCTGCCTTTCAAAGTGTTAAGTTTCAACATGTCACAATTTATAGAAGTCTGCGCTTTTTGAAATGATGCAGAACTGCTTGCTTCAAAAGACCGTATCAACCTGAATAGCACAGATAACTCTCACAACAACAATAACAAAAATGCATCGAAAACGAGATGTTCCAAAAAGGCTTTCCACTTTACATTCGCTAGGTTGTAACATTGGGCAAACAATAAAAGACTCGTTTCATCCCTACAGCATTTCTGTAGCGTTACTTTAAAGTGCCTCCAGCTATGTGTATCCTCGATTAGAAGTTTGGATAGGGGGTGCCAACTCAGCTCTCGTCATCAGACCGCAGTTTAAAATTACGATGTCCTTCCCAAGATAGCCCAATCATTACTTTAAAATTGGAAGTTAATATAACTAAACTAAAAAAATCTAAAAAGAAGCTTTTCATTATCCAAAGTATAAGAGGAAACTACGCCCAACTAAGTGTCATTTTGTGGATTTAAGTAACAAAGTCGAAGAGAGAATACTATCTCTAGTTTATCTTACAACATCTAATTATATCCAAAGTTGGGATTCCATAGAATCCATGCCAGAAGTCGTTCAAAGCTTAAATTAAACAAACAAAAGGAGTGAACTATTCCTACACCTGAAGGTGATGCGTCTAATTAGAGATTAGGGAAGAAAAAATACTTCTTGGAAACGATATACGAAACACAAATTTGGAATGTCACAAAATAAGGTTTTACGTCTGATTCGTAGATCTTTATTTTATGTTAAGATATGCTCTAAATTTTATACATTCACAAATTTAACACTCTCTCAAATTTCGCAGACAATAACAATAAGAAGCATCCTTGTAAAGCATCTTTTTAAATAGTGGCAAGGTATATTAAAATTCTCAAAAAAATTATTTTGAAATAAAATTGATTTTATTGAAAGACTCATTTTTTTAAAAGAATCAGGTTTTGTGCATTAATAGGTTCCAATAAAAATGATGAAAAAAATCATTAAGATTTTTGATTAATTCTAAACTAAAATGCTAGGCTAAATTTAAATGTTAGTGTGTCTCACTAGTAACTATCTATGTATAAAACAAGTGTTTGTAACATTTTATTTAAGAAAGTTAATCAAAGGAAAACAAGTAGTTATTATAAAGCTTAGCATTTTAATGTTTTATAACTTCAAATCTACAGATTTCATTGAAAAAGAAATACATGGTAAATTTGTTAAAATTACGTTTAAAGTATCAGAAATTATAATTTCTATTTGCAAATATGAAATCAATTGAAACTGTAAAAACTATTTCATAAAATCATTTGTTAATTCCGCAATTGAATTTGAAATAAGAAAATACCTATAACTTTAAATACCAAAATATAGAGATGAAATTCCTTTTTTCTTTACATTTCATAGATTGCTTATTTCCTCTGATTTTTTAAACTATTTAAATGCTTAAAACTCGTTCATTTTAATGCTATATTGTTTAGTGAAGCAATGCAGTTTTATTAAGTAAAACTCGATTTACTTATAACAGAATTTTTCTCCAATATTTGAAAATTTTTATTCAGTGAAATAGTATCAAAGATGCTTCTTTGGAGTTGCCAAAAAACAATATAAAAATATGACATGGTAGAAAGAATCATTGAGCCATGAATTTTTTTTCTCGACAACAGGAAAAGTAGAGATTTCTTGAATTGAGAAAAAACTTCATATTTCATGTTTCTCAAATAAAAAAATGCTATTTTAACAAAAGTAAGCTCCAACTTGCAATTTTTTGATAGACAGTTCGAGCGAAAGAAAAGAAGTTGAATTCGCTTTTCAATATCAAACTTTTTCAATCGACTCTTCAAAAACACTTTTTATTTCCGGAAAAGGAATAAAATTATTCCTTAAACATTCGTGACTGGACTATAAAAAAATTGTAAAATGAAAATACTCTCTTATCCATTTTTTTAAAAAAAAGCTTTAAAGAGCCAATACATGATCTAAATTCGGAAAAAGAAATAAATAAAGCCATCATGGAACAATGTTGTCAACAGAATTAATGATAAAATAGAATAATTTAATGTTTAAAAAAAATATGAACCATATGGTTCTAAAAGATTTCGAAAGATTTTTTTTGAAATATTTTTATTAATGAATTCGCATTCTAAATCCCAGCAATCTACCAGCAAAGACTTCTTTTTACAAAAACAAGTATTCACATCTAGAAACAAAATGAAAAAAAAAATCTGAATCGTTTTCTTGAATTAAAAATCTGCTTAAAATCTATGAATTTCAAAAATAAATGTAAATATTATTTGTGCGCTGACATTTGGTGTGCTGTTTAATATTTCAGAAATAACACTTACTGTATACTCTTTATATAAAAAAATAAAAAAGTGGAATAATAATCAAAATAGAATTTAGATAAGGGAAAAGATCGCAAAATAGTGTTAAAAATAATTCTCTCTCAAAGAACGATACGAAAATGCACACTTTATTGTTTGGAACACAAACTTCAAATTCACAGCGAATTAATTTTATTTAATCCACAAATCTAGGTTGACAATGAAGTTAAAGAACTTCCGTCAACGAGAGAAAAGACGTTCTCTCAAGCTAAACCAGCCAATGTAGCTTGCTTTCTGAACTGATCTAATTCCCCTCCTTACGCCGAGTCTTTTAAATACCATCCCACTAAAGTGGGTGAGGAATACTCAAAAACGGTGCGCTCTTTGGGAAGTCTGGAATCTCCTAGAATTTTCTCTAAGAACAAATCTTTGTATCTTAGCTTCTACTACCCATTTTAGCGTGTAGTAAAAACCATTAGTTACCTAGTTTTTTATGACAAAATTATTTTTTAAGGTCTATAAAAAATAGTTTACTATGTTTAAAGTTAAAAAAGAAGCATGTATATAAGTTATACATGCTCCTATCATAGGGTAAAGTATCATGATCAAAATGTATCATTGTTCGTTTCAAGTAACAACAAAAAAAAGTAGCTCATTTTTAAATTTTATTTTCTTTAAATTTTTAGCGAACGAACACGTGTTTATTACCAAAATGAAATAAAAGCTAAACAGGGGATAAACCATTCATTAAAAAAAATTCCGTTTATTTCAAGCGAGAGTTTCATTTTGCCTGTTCTAAATGTAAGGGAAATACCATCAGTGCTTTTCACATAGATGCGTGAAATATACTCGAATTAAAGCCTTGAAACAGAATTTTCAAAAGACAACTGCACGAGTATTATACGGGATTCTGAACAATTCTCAAGATTCATTAATCGTCTTATAAAATCGAGAAAGTTTGCTTCTAGCGTCCTCGTGTGAGTTGCTCAAAGCACTTTCGAACATTCGATGTTCCGCTGTCATCATACGGAATTCATTAAAATAAAGTACTCATTCCGCGATCCGGATTCTTTCATTTCGGATGTTTTAAACGAGAGATGAAGTGAAAAAATGTCCTGTTGTTCGACGAATGCTGAACTCGGCGATCATTCGTCATCGGTGCTACGCGCTGTCGGGGAGAGGAGCACAATGGAGTCGCGATCCGTCGCAGATGGCGATCTCCGGCCATTATCCGAGAGTCACTCCAGACGCTTTGTTAAAGTCCGTCTGGAATCGGCAGAACGAGCAAGTGGAGGTGAAAAGAATCGAGGATTAATCGAGAGAAGAAGCGGAGGATTGGTGAGTTGTCTTAGATGTGACTTGAAACATGCGATATGTATGTGGATTTTCAGAATACGATAATTTTTCTGGCTGATTTTCTTCTTACGGCTCTCATGTTAAGCTTAATTAAACTTGGCGCCGTTTAACTAAAACTGGCTCTCGTGCCAAAAGAGTTCGGTTTACAAAGTAACCATGTTCTGGGATTAAATTCTATGTTTCTGTGGAAAATGTTTTATGCATGTTCGATTATCGATATTTTGGAGACCATCTAGTAAACATTAGAAAATTAACTTTATTTAAATAGATAAAGTTTAATTTACCTTTCCCAAGCGTTCGATTACTCTGAACCTCTCACCTATCAATGATCCTTTCAGATTTGTATAATCATTTATAAATGAAAAAAAAAATAGTTCAACGTAAGTTGAATTAATAACCAGTAACCTTATGATAAAATTTAATAGTTCCTATCTTTAAACTGAGAACAATAAAATGTATTTCAAAATGTGCATAAAAGTTTAAGAGTTGGATTTTCTTTTCAGATAATAATTTTTAACAAACTCACAGTTCATAGCTAATATTTATAAGGTGTTAAATTACGTTTAAATAAGAAAACTAGAAATATTTTTTTAAAAATTAAGATAATTACTTCTTATGTCAACAAAGAAATTTTTTATTTTAGTTGCTTTTTATTTAATAATTACGATTAATATAAGTAATTTTTTTTAAAAAAAATGATTGATTTTCGCAAGAAATGAACTCGCATGCTTCACCTTTGCGTGAAAAGCACTGAAATCCTCGCATTTTACCAATTGAGCTACTGCCTGTCGATTTCAATTTTCATTACAAACTGATAAAACTCTATTTAAAGTATTAAAAACACTTTAAATTTAATGGATAGATTAATATTTGAAAAAACTGTATTTAAACATCGAGTGTCATCCGCTACAAGATTTTAAAAAATGTACTCGAACTGGAGCTTTTGAATAAAAAGTATTTTACTAACGTGTGAAAACTTGAACAGGATATTTATATAGGGAGAGTACGAATTATTAGTAGGAATTGAAAAAAAGATCAGGTATTGTTTCAGAAAGTAGAAACTAATCATTTGTAGGTCAGTTTTCGGAATCTAATTTGACTTTCAACCTTTTTAGGCAGAGCAGTTCAATAAAGTAAAGCTAAATTTCTAAGACCCAATTTATATATTTCTTTTCTGTATTTAATTCCTCTATTACCTGCAAATGATTAATCAAGTCTGGACCAAGTTTCTCTTTAAATAATATGTTGATTAAATCAGACTTATTAAATCCTTTTAACAGTTTATTATTGTTATCAAAGAGTAAGTAAAAGTACAAAGTTACGACTTTCCCGACAAAAGATGGCATTGATGGAGAAAAGGGGATCTCCCAAGGAAATAAACCTTACATTAGACGAATGCTATCTCTGAGATCGAGTAAATGCCTTTTTCGCCTGGCTTTGAAATCTGCTGACAGTGGCTTCACGTTCTTTCAGCTGATAGCTGGAATTCGAAAGAACAGAATTTGGCTTCAGTCGCCCGTCGCATCTTATCAAAAACTACAGTAACAGGTTCTTACGTCTTCTCGCTTAGAATTTAAGTTTTGTTCCTCTTTTTTTTTAATTTAGAGTCGATATTACACTCTATTCTTAATGCTTAGTGCGAATTCATTTAATCTGGGCAGGGAATTTCATATAAAGTTATGAAATCGAAGTTTGGAGAAGTAATTATCATTTACTATTTTCTCCTCAACATATCCTTCGGGGGGGGGGGGACAAGTGTTACTTCAAATCGAGAATGAGATGATTCTGACATGGTAGTCGGATCTCGCCACTTTGGAGGTTATTTATACTAATAGTTGGAGGTAGGCTCCTCTCATTGATAACCATCGACCCAACAATGGGTCCCCACTAGCCACTGTACAACCCTTCCTACAGGAAGGGTTGTAACGTGGTCGGTGATAGACCTTAGGACTCAACTACAGTTCCCGCCAGTGTTGCTTTTGCAGCTGTCCGATCAGTCAGCCTTATGATTGAAATCAGTGCGTCTCCGTGGAGGGTCGGAGAGTCTGATATTACTTTCTCTTGAACATAAAACCAGTTTCTGTTGCTGAATTTTATAATAAATTTTAAATTTTATTTCAGTCACAATTCATTGAAAAACACAAAAAAAAAAAACTTTTAAATTTAAAACCTACACAATGAGTACTTTCATTAATAAAACTAAATAGCAATCGCTAATTGAACCCATAATTAAAAATATCTCATTTTCATTGAACTTAACAATTTTATCGGGGAGCGTGCAATTGAGTTACATAACTCATAAACGATAAAATAAAATTTTAAAAAATTATGTTTTTTTATGCTTTCATACCGATGCATTAATTTTCATATTTTTCGTAAACACCGCTCTCATTTGTGATGCAATTTTTTTCATACCGTATTTTGATAAAAGTACAAGTTTACCTGCGATAATAAGCTTGTACTATTTTTCTCTACTTTACTTTAATTGCTGCACAGAAGAAAATTCGAATCTAACGATCACCCTGAGAATTCGAACACCTTAAAGTCAAAGTTTGTGGTAACAAACTGCTATGAACCATTCTGGAAAATCAGCAGCTGAATCATTACAAAGTGAGTTGTTTCGTTTGAAAAATTAATTGAAAACTATGTTTAAGAAAATAGAACTCTCGTTTTGGAACGCTGATTGCAAAACACGACTTGGAAACGGCTTTTGGTGCCTTTTCATTTACTTTTAATTAAAAGTTTTGATTAAATCACAAACACAACCTCTCGCTGAAGAGTAAATTGATTTTACATTTGCTGAGTAAATAAATTAAAAGTAGTTATGATGAAATTAACGGAAAGCTAGGAATCGCTTCGATTTTAAATAAAACTGAAAGTGATCGCTCACAACAGAAAAGGCTATTAGAGAACATTTCTTGCATAATCATTAAACTAACGGAAATTTGTTTTCAAATATCAATTCTTTTAGAAACATCAATCATTATTTTTTCCTTACTCGCTCAATATGATAGCTTTTTTTTTATCACGTAAGAACATGATGCTGTTTTGGTTTAGGAGGCTTTGATGTCTCCGAAAATGACGGGCAAAATATATTTTTACCCGCTTTTACCAGTATTGCATTATTATTACGTATGATTCTGTGACAACAGATGCATCTTTAAAAGGCTGACGAAGAACTAAGATTTAAAATAGTAATTTTAATTAAATAATTTGTTTCCATTTTTTATGATTACAGAACGTGAATCTATATGAAAAATTGTTGTTAAGCTCATTAAAAGAATTCCGATGGAATGCTTGAAGAAAAGTGAAAAAGCAAACGATTAACAATTTATATCGGATAACAATTATTAATTTATTTTATTTATGTGTTTTCATCAATGATCAAATTTATTTTATTAAAAAATGTAAGCTTTTTAATTTATTATTTTTAAACTAGAACCAATATATTTATATAACAAATGTCAATAACTTCTGTAGAAAATTCGATATCACTGGTTTTTAAAAACCGTTTGATTCAATTAATATTCTCATTTTGATTAAGAAAGGTATAATGATAGAATTTTATGTATTATAAGATTTTATTCAAAATAAAGAAAATATACAAATAGTAATAATTAGAAGCATTTAAATCTCGAGAGATGCGAGTTTACCTAACAGTATTCTAGGAATCTCAATATCCGATAACTATGCCTCTTCAATTTTATTAATTCAAGAATAGTATTAACTACAGAAAAGGAACTTTAACTAATATTAATAATAAAGATTAATAAATTATCTCCCATCACAAACACCTTGTTTTACACATCCATTAACAAATTTTTCAAAATTGCAGTTTTAAGATCTGAAGTTTCAATCATGGGTTGAAAGAATACTTAGAAGGATCGAATAATCAAACGATCACTGAATCGCTCTGAACGTTTTCTTTTTATTGGACGAGAAAATTCTCGTCAGTCTATTATTATATGATAATTGACTATGATGGTTTCCTTACACCTTAGATTGTCGGTAATATTATAAGAATGAAATTATTAACGTCTCCAAAATTTGCAACATCAGTTTAATTATTTACAACTTATTAAATTGAAAAAATTACTTATAAGATACATAATTAGGGAAAATTAAAAAATGGACTCAAATTTTCCCCATCGAACAAAAAAAAATGATGGTAATAACTGCTTGGAACAGTTTTAGAGGATTCAAATCGATTAAAATTTAAAGTAGCTGCAGTTGATACAGAAGCTTATGATGGATAACTTTTTCAGTTCAATGAATCTCGTATAGTTTACATAAAATAAGAATTGTTCGTCTAATGCCAAATTAAAAAGTTCGTGGAAATGGCTTTAAGAAATTTATGGCGTTCATTAATTACGAAACTCTCATTAATGGTAATTAGAAGAACGAATATCGAATTTCAAAAATCTAAACGAGAACCTGAAGGATGATTTTTTTTACTTTCTTTTCGTTTGAAGACGTGCAGTCATTAAGTCGCATCAAATACACGGCACTGCAATTTATAGGACTATTCTTATTTGCATCAATATTCTTTTTTAATGATAATCTTGCTACTTCGGGAGCTTGTGAAAAATTCAGAATAAAATAATTAATTTCTGAAAGTGGAAAGTTTCTCTTTTATCGTTAGACCGGACTAAATTTTGATATTTTCATAGAATGAAAGTTTTTCAAATTCTGTCTTATTTTGAACTTCCAACTAATACTGGAAAATTGCGTCCAAAACGAAGGGAGAAAAATATTTAGTTAAAACTGTTTAACGCTAATGAATGTAATTAAATATAATTTAATCTCTTTTAATGAGATCAGCGTGATACTAGCATCCTGAGAAACATTTTCAATGGCGGATCACTCTTTTAATTAATTTTTTTAACTTAGTTAAATCTAAGATAACAGAATTGATTCCAAAAAAGTAATTTATAATGAGAACATTTATCTTTACATGGGCTTCAAAATTAAGCAAGTTAGTTTGAGAATAATTCTTTTTCAGAAAATTTACTTTGGACGATTTTTTTTCTTTCTCGATTTTAACTATTACCACCACTTGTCTATGCAGCTGACTTGAAAACCAAGTAATATTTCAATTTGTCTGCAGTGGCAAATTTCTAAACTTTGATTTGTTTCTCAGACATCACATTTTCCTTTCTCAAAATTATAAGTAAAAATTAAGTCCTTTACAATCTTCATAATTCAATATAATTCGTAAACACCTCATGTATTCTGTGTATTCTTAATAAAATCAGTTGGACATCACATTCCTAAAACGGAAAGAGTCATTAATTAGCTTTCGAAAGAAACAAAGCAGTTAAGGGGTTAATTTCAATGCAATCATATTATAAGCGTTCTATCGATTAGTTGTATTCCTTATTCCCCCCCCCCCCGGGTCTGAAAAATGCTCCCATACATGAGACATTGTCTACAAACAAAAAATGGATACAAATAGTGTCTGCATATTGTACATATAAGAAACATGCATAAAATATTGTCTTACATTACTAACAGATAAACAATTGTATTACGTTCAATAGACTTATGTTTAAAAAAAATGAAAGGTTATTTCTTTTTATATAAAAAAGTTTTATGAGATATTTCCATTCTTATAAAAACATTATTTCGCATAAACAGTGATAAAAATAATTCGAAGTCTGCTTTCAAAGATGCTTTCTTCTATCAATTTAATTTCACTTAAAAACATATCATTTGTGGAGAAAACGCTTTATTACGATAGCCAACAATGTTTTCGATTCGAGTTAAAGGTTGATGAAAAATCCCTGTCGTTTGTTTAATTGTGTTGTCACAATTGCTTACAACACGATTAGAATAACAAAAGTGATTATGTAACAGTCATGCCTTTTCAGTTACTTCTGCATTAAATGCAGAAGATAATGAGTGTGTTCAAGCATTTGACATTCGATGCTTTTATTAAAAAGTAAATTTTCTCATTCCACTATTTGATTTTTTGGATTATTGCACTGTTCACTTCCCATATAAGATTAGTCTATGGCAGTCCTCTAAGCATCTCATAAGCGTCATTGTAATGTTAATACATAATTTATTGACATATAACTTCATATTTAGTGAGTTGAAATTAAATTGGAAGGTTTCTAATAAAAATTTACGACAGTAAACTATGTATACTATCATAAACATAAATATGATAGTATAAAGAGAGTCGATGTCAGTAAACTAATTTAGTACGTAATATTTCGCTACGAAGAATTCGCGTTAAGAAGAGAGGCACAGTGACGTACAAAAGAGAAAGAGAAAGTAAATTAAATGAATCTCAGTCGCAGGAGCTGATGAAGAGGAAACTATTAGCATTCAACTCCAGACGATTTGCAGAAAAAGAGTTGGGGATTTATCTCACTACATTTTTTAAAGAGTTCTTGGGCTTTGAGAAACGATCGTATGAGGGAACATTAAAATGCGTAGAATAGAAAGAGATTTTTTTTTAATCTGATGCTCATTGCGACAATACATAACAATACATAATATTATTTTAAGAAGTAAGTAGAGAAGTAAAACAAAAAATTTCCTCATAATTCAAATTATAAATAGTTTTTTTTTCATAACTCTTTGTTTAATTCAAAAATATAAAGCTTCATTCTTGTATTCACTTTTGCCAAAATTCTTTTTTATTATTATTTACTTCACTAGTCGTTATCGCATCCGCATCGAGTCAGAAGCTTTAGGAATAAAATAGAGTCTATAGCATCTCAAATACAGTCTATCGATACAAGGCTCCGTAAAAATAATAAGCTTAATTGGAGGATTTTAGTATAGTATATATAAGTGTGTACATGTGCTATTCATCTTCAAATAGGGAATATTCCCTATTGATTTTAAATTTGCATTTTTTTAACTCTGTATTCAAGAAATTTTAATTTTCTGAATTTGCAGACGACAAAAAGCAAGATTTCAGATTGACAAAGTTACGGTGAACCAAATAATGCGATACAAAAGAAACTTCTTCTTACGAAGGAAGTTTTTTCCCTTGAGATATACGTTTCGGATCATTCGAAATTTCAAAGCAAGGTCCAACCTACGTGCTTCAAAGTTTCGCGAAATTTCTGAAATAAGCAGAACCAGCATTACACGAGTAAATTTTTTCAAAATATCGCAAAGGAAACAACTTATTTATAGCTACTTTTCCATTTCAAGGTCACATGAATGTGTAAAAGTTTTTCTGTTCATCATATTTGAAATTATAAATTTTTTATAATCCTACGAAATAAAAAAAATGTAAAATGCGTGCAGTTAATTTATTTCATTTCATTTTTGTTTTTAATTTAAAATAATTTTAGATCATAGCCTCAGTGCGAAGCAGCTTCTGCTGTTTTAACAACAGCTTAGATTAATATAAAAATTTCTTTTATTAATTTAGGAAGATTCTAATTAATTAATTAATTAATTTACCTTTAAAGTAGAGCTAGGCGCTCGCTTTGAGCCCCCGCTTTGGACATGGTTGCTCTTAAGTGTTCTATCTGAAAGGTGTATGAACGTGCCCCCCCCGTAAAAAGGGGCTGTGCAAGTGAATGTAATGAGTTAGTAGCAAAAGTCGCATTCTTGGCCCTAATTGACGCTATTTTAAAACGAGAGACGCTCCTTTCGGCTTAAAACTCGTTGATGCCTCGGCGAAGCTTGTTCGTGGTGAATGCCACTAATAACAACAACAATACGTTAAAAGTAAGGGAAAATAGAAACTTTCGTTAATATTTCTATCATAAAGGTTACCTCATTAAGTAAATGGCTCAAATTCCAAATAAAATTAAAAATTTTAAAAAATCATTAATTTAATAATAAAATAATAATAATTTGTTATTACAGTACTGTAATATAATTTATGAATTTGATAACTCACCTATGCCTGGTGCATCATCAATTGACAGACACAACCAAAATAAAAGGGAGTGTAATTGTCTTTTTTTTCTTTCAGCACTTATTTACGTTCCCTAGAAAATTATAGCAAATTATTAGGGAATTTTTATTTCATCATCAAACCGTATAACTAGAGTAAATCAAAATTTATTGCAAATTATTTTCAGAGACAATTTTTTTTAATATCAATGAAAAAATGTTTAAACGTTCCAGAATATTTTTAAAAAACAGTAAAAAAGCTAACAAAGAAGTTCAAAAAAATTTGAATGTCGAATTTTTTTTACAGAACCATGATGAATTGGGAATTTCAATACTTTTCTCTGCAGATAATTTCTTGGGTATATCTCTATGTGAATATAACATTCTCCAAAAATTTATTTTTGATTTATCTTGCAGAAAAGCTACTTTTGAATTCATTATTTTAAATTTTAAAAAAATCACTAATAATCCTCCAATTTTTTTTAATAAAGAGAATTTTTAATGTAATTTAAAAACCTGGATTCAAGTCTTGTCAACGCAGTTGTTACCCGTTTATTGCGCAACGTGTTACGAGTAGCAACTATTGTTGTAATGTTTTAAAGATTTCATTTAAATCCGTTTATTTGTAGTACTGTCTATACTTATTTCCATGCCCTGTTTTCATTTGATTTGAAGAAGAAAAATTATTAATTTTAGAAAAAGTTTGGACTGGAAATTTTCAACATCATCCGTTATTTTGTGAAATTTTACAGACTTTCCATAAAATAAAAATTTGTATTGTCAAGCATCGTGTTTATCTACGAAACTGAATCTGTTTACTCATTTTCCAACATTACGTGTATCGTTTACTTAGGAATAATATTTGTTACCATTTTAACGTGAATAAATGTAATTATTAATCTCATATAAATGAGGAAAACTCCAATGTAATGCGATTCATAAAAGAAAGTTTCTTAATCAAACACTGAAGAAACTTTATTTTCAGATTTTATAAATCTGATTACTTATTAAAAATATATTTGCTGAAGTTAAAATCCATTACTAAAATAGTTTTTCTCCGAACTCCCATTTTTTATTAGGAATTAAATAATTGAAATTGCAGACGGCCAGACATATAAGTAAACACACTTAGTGTTTGAAAAAAAATTTAGATATTCCCAATGCAATCAAATTTGGAATAAGATAATAATTTTATAAAAACATTTTATGGAACGAATAAAGAAATTTTCCACTCGGAAACATTTCTGATATCCAAATCTCCAACATTACATTTTTTTAGTTAATTATCGCTATTCATTTACAAATGTCTTAAAAGTTATAATTCCTTTTTTAGTTATTAAATTTTCAGTTTAATAATTGAATGTTCATCTTTGCTTCATTCAAATCAAATTAAATTTTTTACCTCCAGTAATATTCAGTTATATCTTGATCTTCAAAATATCCTAATTTATATATGAAAATTTAAAATTCTAAAGATTGGTGTGTGCTCGTTATTTATCGTCAAATTTCTGTCAGATGCCCTGTATCACATAAAAGATATAGAAGTCTTTCCTGCATTCATATTGAAATTTTAAAAAAACTACTAAAGTTTCGTCTTATTAACATTTTAGTTTTTGCTGGGATAATTTGGAACAGCCAACAACGCTCTGAATCTTTTAACTCATTCAGTTAATTCCTAGCATGGGGGTGGAATCTATGCAAAGGAATGTGCTGGAATGATGATCATTATGATTCGTATCCATGTTTTTGGGAGCGTTTCTTTAATGATCACATTTCACACAAAACACGAAAGACAAGACAAGACATTAACGTGCGCACACCTAACAGAACAGCATCTCACCTCGTTTTAATAGCAACTGCAATGCTCTATGGGATGCGTACCTAATCATGTATGGCTATCTATTATCCAAAAGAGAAGATAGAGTCATGCTACGAAGGTAAATTTTTAAATATATCCAATTTAAAAGCAAAATGGTTCTTCTCCCTAGAATGTAATGAATACAGGTAATAGAACTTAAAATATATTGTGGTTAGGTGCTTTGGATCGGAAGATTGAATCTTCTTTATTTACTTATTTATTTTTAAGCCATTTGAATAAACTACATCAAACTATCAACTACAACTCATTGATGAATAAAAATTCAGTTCACTAATATTTAAAATTTTATCGGTCATGAAATATAACTGGTATCAATTTATTGAGTAGTACCAATTATATTTTGCATTGCATATCAACAATCTTATGCAATGGGAATCAGCGGAGCACGATTGAACTTACTCTTTTCTTTGACATTAGTTATCTTACGTCAATATTATATATGGAGACTATATTTTGTATATATGTTATTTGCTTTTGAATTACCAAGAGCATACTTTGTATAAAGTTGTTTTATACCTTTTTCTTTTTAACAGTATTTTCTTAATTAACGTTGTTTACAATTTTATGTTCCTTTAATAATTGTTGAAATGTTTGCTAATTACAATACTTGGAGAAACGGTGGCATTTTTTGAGAACTTAAATTCGTTTTATTTTCTGATCTGGTCCTTTGAATTAAGTTTTACGATAGATAAGTTGATTAACCTGCACTTCCGTGCTGGGTAGGGGGTTGCTTCACGGCGACCCATCGTTATATCCGAATGGCTTTGGCAGGGGCGGAGAATACCTATGTCATATTTTGCATTAAAACTTACATTTTCATTCTATCCTTTATAACCTAAAGAACTTTTTTTTAAAATTTATTACGAAATAAGATACGCATATCATGTAAATATTGAAATCTCATTAATATATATTTATATATTAAGAAAAAATATATTTATCAAAAACTCATTAATAGTAATTGAATGTAAAAAAGAAAATTTCTCTCTTTTTAAAAAAAATGAAAAAATTAGACTTACAATGTAGAAAAGATAAATCCTCAAAATATTCATAATCACATCAGCATACTGATAACATTTACGTTTCTTATTTTCACTTGAGGGAGCACTTGTGATCAATGACCTTGATATCCTGATATCGAGGGTCAAGGGATTTATACCCTTCAAAACGCAACTTATTGTTAATCATTGCATATGTATATCAAGAATTCATTACCGCAAAAAAGGTGCGAAGACTTTCAAGATTTCATTAAAATTTATCTTTTTATCGCTTGAAGAAAAACCCTTTTACATCGAATGCCACTGGCATCTTTCAAATATATATATATATATATTATATCTTGAAATTTATTATATGCTGATGCTTCCCTAAAAAAAGCTAATTTGAAAAATAAATTGAAAATATGCTTGTGTGAAGAAAGAAAATATATTTGAAATATTTACAAACGGCGTCTTCTCAACAAAATAAAAACAGAAGATAACATAAATTGAGTTGACAACAAACGAAATACTTTTATTTTTTATCAAATACTTCTGACATATGAATTATACTTTCAGGGAAAAGTAACTTTCATAAGAATTTTATTTCGTTTCCCACAGGACATTAGATGAATAGTGAGGGCCCGCGAGCTACGAGAAAAAAGTGATGAAACGCAATCCATCAAAACACACTTCGTTTTGACGCATTTTTACAAAAAAAGATAACTGTGAATGACAAAAGGTGCCCACCTAGAGGGAGGAAAAACACTTTTAGAATGCATACGAAAGCGTTCTTATTTAATCGTCTATTTCCATTTCGATTTGTCATTATTTCTTAACACTGTTATCAAAATGCTTTTGAATAGTTTTCCTCATTGAATATCTAGCGCCATTTTTCTTCCCGGGTTCTTTTGCCCCCCCCTTCGATTTAAACTTTCTTGCCCTTTTCCTTGTCGTGAAATTTCAACTTGGTTACATAATCGAAGGAATTTTTTAAAGAGTGTAACGATAATCAACCTTTCATACTTTTGTTTTTACTTTTCATATAATTGCCTCCGAAAACTTATTTTTGAGTAATTTTTCAGAACATTTCTTTTCCATCGAAATAAAGTTATTTTATAAATTATTCCATTTTAATTTTTGGAAGGACTTTATTTGAAATTATTTTTATAGTATATTCTTCTTCCGAATAAAATAGTAATTTTTTTTATCTCAGAATGAGAATAAAATTTTTACACTCACAATGTTTTTCTTAATAAAAAAACAAAATGGGAAAAATTTTAATAAGCTAAAATCATTTTCTTTGGAACATTTAATCTTTTCCATTTAAACTTCCTTTTCTGAAAAATGCTATAACCATAGTAAGAATATTTTTAATAAGGTTACCAAAATCTAAATCATTCATCTAATAAAAAATATTTCTGTCACTAATTTTGGTTTTTTTTTTTCATCTATGTTGAAATTCTTAACATTGTTTACGTAGAAATTTCTAATTTATTGATATGGAAATATGTTATTTATTTTCTTAGATGAAATGAACATCAAATTGAATTGGACTAATATGCTGGAAGTATATTAGTCCAATATTAGTCTTAGTAGTTGGATGCATTATTATTACTTGCCTGTATATAGAATGGAAAAGCTTTGGTAATAGGTTTGACAGAAATCCTTAAAAATTCCCGTTTGACTCTTGATTTAACATTTAAATAGATTTTTTTTTTTTTTAATTTGGAAAACATATTGAAATGTGTGTCAAGCAAATACTTTTTGCCTGAAGTCAGGTTACAATGTAATAACACATCAGCATCTACTTGAAATTTGTTATAAATATGAACCTTGGAACAGCTTGCCGAAAGGGGTTTCGGTGGTTAAAAAGCTATGATTTCAACGCACATGACAATAAACATGACGAGATTTAATTTGAACTATTGCAACCCAATCAAACCCTCAATGGTGAACAAAACATGCAACTATTGATAAACAAATATAAAAAATTTATGAGAAATAGCTTTAATTTATAAAGAATAATAGTACTAAAATAGTTTATTTACTAGTAATAATAAAGGAGACGACGGCAAAACACGTAACACACGCGACAATCTTGCCCACATGTTGCCCAATCATTAAAATAAACTTTACAATCACTTTGGGGAAAGGAGTTATCCTTTCCACCGTATCCACCAGATGTTGGTCCTTCCGAATTCTATTCGTTTATTTCCATGCAGATCTCTTTTTCTTGTGACAAGCCGAGCTCCAAAGCCTAATCCAAAACAGGTTTTATGAGATCACTCAATCCATTATCGGTTTGATAACAATATCGCATTTAAATAATCGGCCTTTATTTTTTCTTCCCAACATTCGTTTGGTGTTCGAAAGGCGGAAAAATATTTTAATTTCTAAAAAAAATACTTTGAATAAATCAATATTTGTTTTTATAGCAAACAAGCGTCTATTTTAGTCTTTAAAAATGTGGGGTCCTATTTATCCACCCAAAATATCAATATCATTAATTCGAAGTATTATCGTGTGATTACATTTCAAATAACATCTTAGTTGAAAAAACTAAAGCATTATTGCATATGCGAAAGACAAAAAACGAAATGTTAATATGCAATTTCAGATAAATAAAATCATTAATTTTATATGGAAAACTGTGTGTGGACGGACCTTCAAACACAAATCAGATTTTTTTCAAGTACAAGATTACAGAAATTTTGTGAAATCTCGGAATGGATTTAGCTGCCACTCATAATTTTTTTTCGTGTAATACTTCATACACAATAAAACAAATTATTTTGCTATTTTATCTACTTTTGATCTGATAGTTAACTTTAAAAAAAGCAATTTTAATTACAACAAAAGTGGAATGGAAGCAGTTTTAATTACAACAAAATGGAAGATCACACCCCGAATTAAAATCTTGCCTCTTATACTAATGGAAATAAGAGGTCACTTTCCCTTTCTCTAGGCGCCCCTGCGTGGGAGATAATTGCCTGAATATACCCAAGCCCGTGGGAGATGTCTCTGATCCCTTGTGGCCTCAATCGTCTTTAAGAAGGACCTTATGCATAAGGGCGGATTTCCTCCTCGTTTAATACGACGAGAGAAAGATCGTATGGCAAAAATTCCAGTCAGGGGGGGGGGGGAAGTGGAAGAATTTCGTCGATACATGGGGTTGAAGTGAGAGAAACCCTCCGGAGAAGGAGGAATTGAAAAGAGTGAGGCTTTTCCTGCGAATAAAATGGAAGAGGATTAAAAAAGCTAGAAAAATCTAGATAGAGGCGATGCTCTGATATGCAGATCGGTGAAAGTCAAATGACGGCGGTAAATGACGAAATTTCGTTTTTTAGGCATCAGGAAAGGATTGAAGAGAGTATATTTCAATTTTCTATTCGATAACGTTAACTTAATATTCAGATTTGCTATGACGGTAAAAAAAACAACAACCAGTATTTGATTCTCAGTATATCATCAACAAATATTCGAATAAGAATTGCTTTTGTGCAACCGTTAGTTTAAACGTAATTTTTGGGCACAGTAAATAAAGTTTTGAAAGAAAAATTCGTTAAATATCGAAAAAAAAGGAGACCGTCATTCGGCAGAAAATTGTATTTCGTATAATATTAAGAAAGTGTGATCACATTGAAAAAATCATAATAACATGAAACATAAATGCATAAATTTAATTCAAATAAAAAACATGTATGTAATTTTTTCCAATCTTTATATTAACGAATGCTTGCTTTTACACTAAATTAATAAATTGTGCTGATTTAAATATCTGTAAATCAGCTGAGTCCGTTATTCAATTAATATACGACTTATGCCCTAAAATATTATATGCTTCTTTTGCTGTAAAATAAGCTAATCAAGTGCTGTTGTTGAAAATGCAGGATACTTTTTATAATGACAAAAGTAAGAATCTGATCTTCAACGGCACATTTAGGAAATTTCTCCAACGATTGTTTGCCCAAGCAATAACTTTCAGACCACTATTTATCATTTAGCTTCATTATTAAATTAATTGATTAAAAAATAAGTTCCATAAAGATCTATTTCTTATTATGACATCACTGCATTTAGTTATCAAGCGAAAACCTGATCATATTTTGTTTAGGAGGTTTTGATGTCTCCGGAATTTGACAAAAAAAATAAAGATTCACTGCAGCCAGAAATTATCAGTTGAAGAATGTTTTTCCCAGTGTTGCATTATTATTATGTATTCTTCTCTGAAAGCAGACGCGTTTTTAAAAGCTGGACCTGCTTTCACCAAAGAGTAACGAGATTTAAACCAGGAACAAAAAGCATAAACTGAGGAGCAATAGAGTTCGCTCGATCGACTCAAAACATTTTTGAACGGACCTAATTCTTATTCCTTCAGGTATGAATCGAAAAATGTACTTAGTTGATGTCTCTATATAAAATTATTTACCCAATCAATTCTATAACATGTACAATGTCCTTAAACTATATAGCTGGATTTAAGGAAAAAACTTTCTACCATTACTGACTTTTTTTCTCTTTCCCAAATAATCCACTGTATTATTTATTAGAAAGATACAGAACAAGCTTTCTCGATACTATATTTTTGAACTGTATTCTCGATACTATATTTATAAAAATAAACAGTATTACAATCCCTTTAAGGCTAAGTTTTAAAATCTTACTATGGGTAATTCAAGGTGGGAACTCGAAAATTAGTGTTCCAACTACCCAATAATACAGTGTCCTTTTTCTTTTAAATATGGGTATAGACCTTCTCATACTTATGAAGTTTTTGCCAAAGTTTTTCGTATCAACATACTCTGAAGACTTAGTTTACGAACAATTGTCAAGATATTATCCGTTACTATAATGATGCGATAATTCCTATTTCAACCTCATATCGGCTTTCTCTTTCTTCAAAATTTACTATGATAATGCTATGCAAAGATTTTTCGTTAGATCAGAGGTTCGCCAGATTCAGCATTAACAGAATATTTAAGATTTTTAATAGATCTCCTAATCTCTTCGGTCAAGTTTCAAGAAAAGAAATTGAGAAACATTCTGGAGGGCCGATTGAAAAAAAAATCTTAAAGTTTGAAATGAAACAACGCGTTGGGAAACAAAACAAATGGCTGCCTTCCTTGACCCTTTTTCACTACTGTTTTTAAAAATTACACTGAAAGCAAATCATTCAATATTCGTATTTTAATACAAACCAGGAACAATTATAAATTAATTTAGTTTTAATCACAATTGTTTAAAACTAGAAAACTTGCCGAAAAGCTGTAATTTATGCGCATGTCGTTTTTATGTAAATATTGAACATAACGGAGTAGCGTATTATTTCTTTAAGAGTTATGATTAGTTCTACCAGTTTGTTCCATTGAATTTACGTCTCTATTCTTTTTAATCAGAGGCAAAGTTCTTACAAATTTAGAATTATCTATTTAACCCAATCTAACTCCGTTTAATATCTGATTTTATTTCAGCTTGGAAAAATTTCTCTTGGTTGCTTTTCATATCTTTTATGAAGTCCAGCTTTTTTGCTGAGAAATTCATTTTTGCTTGTTAAGAAGTTGTCCGCTTATTGATGTCAGAATTTTCCGATTAATCTTCCTAAATCAATAAAATGGTAATTATCTTCTTTATGATAACAGTCTCGGTAGTGTTTAAATATGTTTATTTTTTTCAAGATTGTTAGAATCTGGACTAAATTATAGATGTGAGCTTAAAAGATATCACTTAAACAAGAATGGATCATAATTCGAATACTTTCCAAATTAATTTGATACAAGATTCAAATATATCATGCAAAGTTTAATTAACGAATAAAACTTTTTAACACGCAATGAAAGAAATATTATCACACATTGCATCATCCGTGTCATATTACGACCCTAAAGACAAGATAAAACCACAGATAGTGTTATATTTAAAATCGTTCATTGAATGAGGAATGAGTTCAATGAATATCATTACAACCATTTCATTTAATGATGAATTGTGACCTGTGAGGATGAGCAAGATGATAAAGCTTTTTTGTATAAGTAAAGCATCGTTATGAACAAACTGTAAGAATTATAAATAATTATTAGAAAAATTTCGTCAATAATTTGTAGCTAAGAATGCTGTGGGCTAAAAGTTAAATTAAACCACGTGGAAATAATATTTAGATTATACTTGATAGATAAGATTCAATTCCAATATTGCTTGAATCGATCAAATTTCGCGATGTATATTATAAAATGATATATTAAAGTTACAATTTAGTAAGAAGTTAGTAAACAATTTAGTTGAAGTAATAGAATAATTTAAGAGCTGAAATAGGCATTTTGACCATTGTCCAGATAACGACAACGACGAGTTTATAAAATTTTCCCACAGTTCTACGGCGAATTTTCGCATAGGCGATGAAAGCGCTCTCCTCTTGCCTCGAGACCCTGAGAACTTCAAAACTTATTCGATCTACATCGTAGTGTAGTTATTACCCCACTCGAAATGTACAACCCTGGGTAAAGAGAAGGGAGTAGGACCATTTTATGCCTATCTTCAAAAATTGTTGAAATAAAGTAGTCGCTGAGAGAGGACATTTAAATAAAACTCCTTTAAGATGTACCAGGTCTAAATATTTGCCGAATTCGCTCTCGAAATAGCGATCCTTACCTCCAAATTTAAAACTTTGGCATCGGGATGCCGTCGCTCATTCTAGTTACCATACATCAACATTATTCAGTTCACAAATCAACAGCAATGGCAATATAGTATATTATACTGCTATAACCACTGACAAGGAACTAGATTCAGAATTAAGTTCCAATGATTCAGCAATGGAATTATAATTCAGCGACGAAAATTATTCGTCTCATATCACCGACCATCATAACTAACTGTTTCAAAACATTTTCAAGTTCAAACTTCTTTTGATGAATTTTAAAACCATACTCAAAAGCGATGAACATTTATTATGTAAAGTATCAAACCTATAATTGAGTGTAAAATCTTCCATATTTTACCAAGCAGCAAAATCTACTGATGCATCAACATTTCATAAAACCTTTTTCGATTTTAAAATCGACCTTTCAAATATTTGGAAAATGTTCAAACCGTTATGTGGCCTATCCTTTTCATGTTTATAAAACACCTTTTACATTTCAATAAATTTTCCTTGCTATAATTTTCATAAACTTTATATTCGAGATGACATCGTATTCTTGAAATACTTTATTATACTTAGCATAATCATTGACAATTCCACCAAATGAAGCTTAGAAAGTATTAGCTATAATAAATCTAAAATGGCATCATCCGTCTTAAATCTAAAATATAATAATCATGGATCGTTTAACTATAGATATCTATTAAAATTCTTAAATGAAAAATAGAATTTTAGCTTTAAAATCAAAAATCGAGCCATTACCTACCATTTTTTCTGAAGCTCAAAGCAAATTTGAAAATTTCTTTAATAACAGTTGTTTGAACATTCAGCAAAAGATAGAGTACTCATCATTTTTAAGTACTAAAAGTGGGCTGTCACTGTCATATTTCATTTCTGTCAAAAAACACCAACTAAATAAAATACGGTCACAGTGTAAAGTTTTTTTTCTGAAATCGTCTGCTCTCTTTTCCCTCCAAAGTGACACGAAGACAAGACCGATGCGACTACTGACCTAGAGTTTCCACGCGTTCTAGTTTTGTTTCAGAAGTGGGTTTCCTTAGGGGGAGTAGTAGGGATGATTGGGCACATGCGTACCTGCGACTACCAGGGCGTGGGGGAGGGTCGAAAACTGCGCCGATTCGCGCTTCTTCAGAAAGAGCGCGGATCTCGGAGACTGAATGCTATCACCTTCGGAAGCTGATGATCGCGTAATATACCGTTCATCTTCCTTTTCAGAGATTCCCTCGCGATGGAATTTAACAATTAGGACAAATATTTCTAATGTATTGGGATGACAATTTGCAATGGTAATGCATCAATGCATTGTCAATTTATTAGAATTCAGATCACTTTTACATTATACTTGGAATGCATATTCCACTTAAGAAATCATTTGATTCATCACCGTTCTTATAAATAGAGTCAGTGGATCGTTTAAAATGTGTTTGATAAATTTCCTTTCGGCCGAATTCAACCTTCATTCTTATTTCCATAACATCTATGAATTAAGAAAATTTTGAATCCTCTCTCTCAAAATTTTAAAGGAGATTCGAAATTCTAATTCAAAGCTTATTTCCGTCTAAATTCGTCCGCTATTATTTTTTTTTAAAAAATTGCTTTAAATTACCTGTATAAATCTAGAAATTAGAGTAAGTAAAAGTATTATAAAAAAGGATACGGTTTTTTAAAAAAGTGTTTTTATGGGAACAGGGGAAATATAAAGATTCCTCAAAAACTCCAATTAAATTGTTTTAATAATACTTTCTCTACACTTTGAAGGCTAGAAAATAAAAATTTCTATCTGATATACTATGCTATCGTCTGCACACCTCTTGCCCACTATTTTTAGCTGATTTAGCGGTAATTCTCTACACTCTTTCGAAAATCTTGCCTTCGATTCAGAGAAATTTTATAATTTATGCTGACATTTTGATTGCTTTGGAAACACTCTCCGATCATCATAATCCAACCAATAACTTTTGTCGAATATCCAACTGTAACTAATTTTGTTCCATTACGACTCCTACATACTAACACAAACTAACAAATAGTTACGATTAGTTACATAATAGACGAAACTGGGAAACCAACTCAACTGAACTCCGCAAAGTTACTGATTTGAAGCCAGCTAAATCTCCGTCTTATTTCAATACCAGACTCAAACGACTCAGTGCCGTAACAGTGCCTCAGTATTGAAATTGTTTTTTGGACTTTTATTTGTATGATAAGGCATATTAAAAGCTTCTTTTTTTTATAATAGAGACACGCAAAAATTCCTAAAAAGTTGCAAAAAAAGTGTATTTTTTAAAACATTAACGACTTTATGGTATCTCAAGATACTCTCTAATATTTTTTTATAAATTTTATTTACCTTATAACATTAAAAAACAACTTTTCCTTGCTATTACAAATTAAAAATCATTTTTTTAATCTTTTTTTTTCAATTTACACAAATGAAAAGGCGCATTTTTTGTTTTTTTAATGCGTTCCATCTTAATTATTTAATAGCCAAAACAATTATCTGGGAGAATGAACTGATCGTCAAAGGCGGCTAGTTACTGTATTGCTCTTACGAAATTTCAAAACTGTACCATATTTTGTGCAAAATATGTCAAAGGGAATGCGCCTATGTGACCATATTTGAGCATATTTACTCTACAAGTCAAATACAAAAAGCTAGATCAAAGTTTTGCGCATGTTTTTAATACTGCAGTTGTAGATTTGCACGAAATTTTCGACCCATCTGTCCAACAGTATAGTATGCATATGTCCATTCCTTTCCATGCTGAGATTCAATGACGGCGAAACGAAACAAGAGAGATAGCTGAGTTTTAGTGGATGATAATCCTTTAAGTATTAATATTGCTGTAAAATCCAGGAATCTGTCTACAGACAAAAATAATGTAAACTCGGTTTTATTTCCTAAACGTCGAAGCTGAATTCGTATTGAGTTACATGAAGATACAAAGTAGTTGAAAGATTTGTAATATGATGCAAGCAACAAGTAATATTAATTTTTTTTTTGAATTTCTACTTAGATTTTTTTACTTGTTTTCTTTTTACTACTTAGATTAATTATCATGTCAGAACATGATATTGTTTTGGGAATGAAGTTTGTGGCATTAACAAATCTCCGCAGTCGAAAAAAAATTTATTACCTACACGAGCATCTCAAAAATCAGCTTTTAATAATGTGATGCCATCGCATTTACAAAAGCTCTGATTTTTTTAAAAAATAATTTAATGACTACGGCAAATAAAACTTAGAAAAATGTCATTTTGAGCACGTGACTATATGAAATGAAATAAATAGGAAATGTAAGATTTTTTTTAACAATCAATGCGAGACGAAGTTTTTTGGATCGTTTGCAATAGTAAAGTGACTCCTTCACTGAAACAATTAAAATGAATAAAAATATAATTGAACTTGCACGAGCACGGGGTGCTTGGCCGTTCAAGAAATGGTATTCTGACATGATTCATTGAAAGATGCATAGCAGATTTCCTTTTAATCTTTATTTTATTTTAATTATTTTTTATTAAATAATTGCAATTAATATAAATATGTATATACAATTTTAGAAAAACAATATTAAGTGGCAGTTTTCTCACTGAACATATATGAATTTTCAACGCCAAATAGGGTGCACGAATTTTCTACTCCAGTTGGGGTAACGCAATACAGATTAGAAATTTTTAATTTTCTCTATTTTGTTTTATTTTACTTCAAAATGAATCCAAAATATCGATTAATTAACACTATTTGATTTTAAATTAATCAAACACTAAGAAAATAAACAGAATCGCTTGAAATAACCCGTCGAAGAATTGTTAAGCCTACCCTCATTAAAGTGGGGAAAAAGAAGCTGAAGTCTAACTCATTTGGAGGGAGGGAAATGAAGATTTTTGGTGGGAAAGTTAGTTTTTAATTAATAAAAAATTAACCAAATTATTGAATTAATATTTGAAAAAAAAATATTAACATCGTGTGTCATCTGCTACAAGTTTTAAATGTATTTGAACTTGAGGGAATGAATTAAAATAATTTTGAAAACGGTTGAAAATTTGAACAAGATATATATGTATATTGAAAAAAAGAGGCACTATCTGATTGATTGCTGTGAAATTATAACAATATGTGTACCATCCCTGCATTTGCATAAAATTCATTATTTTGCAAGTATACATCTTCTTTCTTATTTTTTCTCCTTCGTTTAAGAAATGGAGGCATAAGTGGGCGGAGACGTGGGCAGAGCCGAGGGTCTGCACGCTTGCATTGATTTGAAGTTCGGCTCGAGATTTCTCTCGGGAATCGGCAAATCTTTTGCTTGCCATATAAAATTGAAATAGCTCCAGGTATCTTTCTTTGTGGCAGTTATTCTTGACATGCAGTATCAAAATCCCTACCATTTGTGAAATGTAGTTCTTCGAGATTACTTTAACCAACAAAAAAGTCGAGCACTATTCGGAAAACATTAGTGAAACGATTCAGTGTAAAAATGTTCCGGGCCATTTATTCCCGCATATTTTGAAGGCCGAAATGTTTCACTCTCACAGTGATTGGGATGATTAAAGAGGTATTTCTGTGACTGGCCCGTTAATCGAGTTGTGCGAAAAACTTAAAAAAATGATGCACGTTTATGAGTAAATGAATATTGTTTTTAATTTTTGGTCATCTCAATCTTTATTTAAAAAAACTGAGTAAGCTGTAAGGAAGACAATCTGAAAAATTTTTAAGCAATTTTTTATCCCCTTTTTTATGAAAATCTTTTTATTTTATTTTAAGGCTTTCATAAAACTGTCCTCTTACCTAAATTATCGAAATAAAGAGAGTTTAGAGACGCCGCTCCTCTTATTATCCAATAAGAAGGAAACTGCATAGAAAACGTAATAAGCACATTACAGGCTTGCTGGATTTTCTTTATCAAACAGAAAAAAAAGCATGTCTAAAGGGTTTTAATGTTGTCTTCGAACAAATGTCTGTTTTTAACATTTATCTCAACAAACCAAAGAAGGATACTGATACTCATTATTTAAAATTTGTTTTAAGATAAAAGATTATTACTTTAACCATTATTGGAATTGAGAACTAACATTCTTAGCAATTCTTGTAGAATTGTAGAAAGTGTAAATTACTATATATATATATATATATATATATATATATATATATATATATATATATATATTTCTAGTTTATAGTTTTCTTTATATGAACCGATTATTAATTTGACTTTGTATTTATTCTCTTCGAGAAATATCGTTGAAAAACTGCGAGTGGTTTTGTATTCAATGTTCGTACATTCAGTAGTATGAGTTAAAGCAGCAAACAAAAAAAAGATAATAATCATTGATCTATTTCGAAAAGTAATCACCATCTATTCTTTTCGCAAATTTGCTTATTTTGAAAACTTTTCCATTTTTCAATTAAACAATATCATTTAAAATATTACGTCAATGAAGTTTTATTATGTAACAAGATTTAAAGATGGCTTAAATATGAAAGACGTGAATCGCGTAGCAGCTTCCAAACACAGTAATGAGACAAATACGATGTTATGAAAGTACAATTTTATTTTCAAAAATGCCTTGTCTGTTATTTTAAAAGCAAAATTTACAATAAGAAATTTCCAACAGAATTATGTCAAATTTATACCACAGCATTCGGCAGTATTACGACAAAAGTAGAACATTACGACGAAAAATAAATGTCAGTGTCAGTAATTTACTTATTTTTTAAAAATGTTAATTTTAAATATTTATTTACGTGGGTTTAAAATTTTAATTCTTCAAAGTCTTGAAGATCAAAACATCCCTCTTTGTATATAGGAAATATGAATTAATTGATATTTTTAAACAAGTGCATATAAAAGAGTATTTAACTTTATTTAACATTTTTACGGCTTCGATAAAAAGAAAAAAGGGCAAAAAATTATTTAAAAGAACCAAAACCAATGTGCAATAGGAAGATCGGAAATCTGGAAAGAATGATGCGTTAATTCTTGCCCTACTTTTGTGATAACGTGTCCCTCCGCCATTTTGAGGATTCCGGGAAAATAAGCGATTATAAATGATATTTTCTGCTGGTCCAAAAGGTTTGATTATTGTTTGAACATTTGATTACTGAAGCGGTGATCTGTAGGTCATTTTAATTCCATTAGCGAATAAAAAGATCTTGTGCCTTTTGAAAAATCCTCATCAACTAAATTATTAATTCTGCACAGCATAAATTTGTCTTTTTGTGAAGAGGATCCTCGTTTCTTTTAAAGGCATGCGCAACTCTTTTAACATAACAAAAATCCATAAATCTCAAGCATTCGAATCAAACAACTGCGTTTGCTGCTCTGTGCAGTGAGCATTCTTTAATCGCTCTTTTGGTCTTTCCGCGTCTATTTCAATCCAACAGTTGAAAAAAAATGTATAAAATACATTAATAACCGACGCGTTTAATAAAGAGGGGGGATTTTAAAAGTTATCTTCGAGGAGTTAATTAAGCTTAATAAGTTTCTTTAAAGTTAATATGAATGCTCAGAACATAAATTTTAAGGAGAAATCATTTCTCATTAAAACGCCTCAAAGTAAGGAATTTATAAAATTACTTTATTAAAGTTTTTCTTTACGTTTTGCATAAAATTTTAAATTTTTCTTGCGGAGTTTTTTTCTCATAATTAGAAAATAATAAGAATTTTTTGCAATAAGGAAGAATTAAACAACATCAACTGAGGATTCAAATTTCTAATTATCCCTTCTAATAATAAAGGAGAAAGTGTGTGTGTGTGTGTGTGTGTGTGTGTGTGTGTGTGTGTGTGTGTG
>JAOUZG010036018.1:146885-166655 GCA_026289955.1 Argiope argentata
TGTGTGTGTGTGTGTGTGTGTGTGTGTGTGTGTGTGTGTGTGTGTTTTGGAATGATTTTTTTGTAATTTTAATTAATTATAAATTCGGCGCTTTCAATCGATGACTTTAAAAATTATTGCAGCATATAGATGGTTTTTACTTCGTTTCATACTTTAAAAGCTGCATTTTTCCACGAGTCCACTTTAATAATCTCGCAAATTCGACGAATTTTCAAATTTCTTAAAGCTGTTTTTTTACTCATTTCCATCGAAAAGATAATTTTTTTTAAAAATACTAACCATTTCCTCCTTCTGTGAAATAATAGCTAAGAGATTGTAACTTATTACCAAGTGATTCGTTTCCATTGTTGAAGGCTAAAGTAGAGGATTCTGTTCGGAAGTTTCTTTATGAAAGCGTTCTATCGGTCTATTTCGATATCTATATAGTTTATTCAATGAATTAGAAAGTGGAATCGCAATAACATTGAAAGAAAAAAATAGATGAGCTGAGCAATTACATTTTTCAAAGGATATGATGTTATAATACTCGACTTCGTAGGGGTAACTTCTAAACACAATGAATAAAGCAAGTGTTTTTATAATAAATAATTTAATATTTAAAAATATTTTCTTTAATGTAATCAATAGCAAATATTAATTTATACATAAGAGATTATTTCAAAGGAACCGCAAATGAAATTCTCGACTGGTCAACTGATCCCCAAAGTAACTAGTCTATAATATATCTCGAAGGAATAGATTTGTATTAAATAATTGTTACTCGAGATAATTCTTTTAATTTAATATTTAACAAGGTTTTCAATTGTAACTGATATTATTTCACACCTATGAAAAGCAAAAAAATCTAAAATCAATTTTATTTATATAAGTCAATTAACATTTTTTAATAAGAAATAATTAAAAATTTACTTTTAAGTTATATAAAAAAATCTTGTAGTGAATCTTTAACCCTTCTTTTGAGGATGATGGAAACTCCCATCAAGATATTTAGTCAATAAAAAATTGTACACAAAACAAGCGCACTGTGAATTGGTTGTTGCGGGCAACTTTTTTCACGACTGTTGCGCAAAAAGGAACGAAGCCGTCAAAATGAAATCAAATGTCAATCATTATTGTGGATTTTAACTTGTCACTCCGCTGTTTGCTGTGCTTAGATGATGCGTGAGATTTCTTAAATATTGTTTTATAAATAAACGGAGATTATTTTTTTGTTAAAAAAACGATAATGTGGGGGGAAACTATAAAGCAAGGACACTGGAGATTTTGCACTCAGCTTTGATAATTAATTTGCATGAGGATATTTAAATCATAATGTTTTTAATCATTTATATTATATATTTATATAAGGAGTTTTTAAAAGCTTTTCTTTTAATCTAGAGAAGGAATTATGTCACCCGGATTTGTTTCGCACAAAAAAGAAGAAAAATAATGTAAAGTATGGTTAAGATAGAACATGTCTAGAGCTTCTAACGCGTTTTTTTTTATAAAGAAAACTCTGAATAGAACGTCGTCACGAACGTTGGAAATCGAAAAAGGTTAACGGGAAAAAGCATTCAATTGTTCGTTCCGAACAATTACAGTCTTTTCAGAAAAGGAAACTTTCGCTATTTTCCACAAGAGTTTTACAAGAATGACTCGGAAAGGAATATTGTGACACAGTTTTAAGAAACTGCATCTCAAGGGAGAGTGTCGAGTCGTTTTTTTTCTTTTTCTTTTTCTTACACTATTTCGAATACTCGTCAATAAAAGACCGGGATATTCCTTCGTCGACGAGTGAAAAACCGAAATAAATTCGTATATTCATTAGAAAAAAAATTTTATTGAAGAAAAAAATTTAAAATATGAGCACTTTTTTTTATTTATGAAGCTGTATTTGGTCACTAAAATTTGGTAAAAAAACTGTTTAGCATTTTTGAAATTTCAAAAAATTGTGTTTTTTTATTAAACGTGAGTTTAAAAGATAAATTATTTTAAAATACCTAAAAAATAAGGGAAATCATTTATTGATTCTTGATATAAAATCTTGAATCTAGTTGATGAAGAAACTTCTATGTTGAAGTTCAATTAGCCTGTTTGTTTTATCCAACGAATTATTAATTGTTTCTGTTTTCTATTTACATTTCTTTTATAGTCCGTAGTATCGTAAAGTGATTGAAAGTTAATTAGAAAAATAATATCACTAGGAATAATTACTTCACGATGCTCACATTTGAATTAGAAAGTTTTGTTAACTCCGTATTTAGTTGATTATGTTAATTAAAAATTCAAATATAAAAATTGCATTAGAAATAATATTAAAATTGCATCCCAAAATAGAATGAAGTTTTGAATTAGTTATTTAAATATGCATAAAAAATAAACTGTAAAGTAGAATACTACAATATGTAGCAAAATTTTATTGTAATTTAAAATTTATTGTTATATTGTATTGAATTTTAATGTTTCTTAAAAGTTTATTGTAGGATTTGTTAAATTTTAAATTGCAAATGAATTTATTGAAAAGCTGAAAGGCATTGATTCACGCATCTTGCTGATTTATTTATCTTATCGGAAAACAAAAAATAAAGCACTAAAGAGAGAGAAAAGTTATTCATGTGATGTGATTCAGAAAAGCTTTGGTGCAAACAACAGAGTTAGATCGACCCAAATCTATAATGGAAACAATCGCTTTCTTTTCGCACTCTATGACTCGAAATATTTTTCTGTTTTATACTGAGCAGATTTCAGTGTTTCAATTCCAATCCGAAGTGAGGTTATTTTTCAAATAGACACTATACAATTCGTTTTCGGTTTCTCAAGACTGCTTCTGTTCTTTTAAATCTGCCCTCGGAGTTTTTATTTGTTTAAGCCAAAATCCAATATTTACACTTTCTTTATAAGGCCTTTAATCTGTTAGAGGAGGGTGTTTTTTTTTACGAATTTTACATCGTTTTGTAATTTTATTGCTTGCGTTCTGTTGTTTCTTTTTAGATATTGACGTTGAAGTTTAACTTTCTAGTTTTATGTCCCTCTTCATCAAACTCTGTTTTGAATATTCACCGCATGCTTTTATATTTTTAAAAATAATTATGACACAGCATATTCCTTGCTGGATTTTGTATCCTTAGAATTTAGCATCCTCTTTCTTTTCCCATAGCTATTAGTACTGACGCAGAAAGAAATTGTTACATAGTTTTAAAAATATTTAAAAAATTCTCTAAAATTATCATTTTATATCTCAGGTCTGTAAAAAAATCTTTCCTTAGGAACAAACCTTTTAATATCCATTTGCAAATGATTCCTCAATAAAAAATGTTCAAATACCCTACAAATAATTGTATTGCAAATACCGCTATTTTTGGAGACTTTGTGAATACATAAAATAATATTTAAAAATACAAACGGCCTCTCTAAATTCCAATTAAATTTCTAAGTTGCCTCTGCTAGCAGAATAGTGCGGAGAAAATTCTGAAGTCGATGCCTGATTCGACACTGATTTTGCACATATATTTTTCACGTTGAATATATTTGGTTTTGGGATCAGCTTAATCGTTAACAAAATACTTCTTTTTTTCATCCACCACAAGTTATTCATTCATCCACAAGTCAAAGTACATTTTTTAAAACTTGTAGTGGATGACATCTGAAGTTAATACAGTTTTTTTAAAAATATTATTTCATTAATTTTTAATAATTAATTAAAAACTAACTTTCTCATCGAGTGTGTGTGGACGCTAAATCTGTGACGATCACAAATCCCTCCGTGTCGAGAGTAATACCACTGGGTTAGTGGGATCGTTTTCTGTTCCCGATCTAAATTGCTATCTGCGGATGAATGAATGATATGCTTGAATGAAGTTCACTCTGTAAAAAAGGTTTGTGAGCTAGAAGGCGAACTTCTGCCTTCAGATTCTCAAGGATGCATACCGTTAGAAGCTACTGCACTCCTCCTTCCGTTGTAAAGCGGAACAGGAAAACAAGAATTGTAATTATTTAATAAAAAGTAACTAAACTGTATTAACTTTTTCTTTGTTAACTTTAGTACAAATTGCCTAATAAATTATTTTTTATATTACTTGTTAAAAATTATTAATTATGAAATATTGTAGTGTAATTTCTTAACACACATTAGATGAAATATTGTGGCAATATTTAACAGTCAGGATCAAAAGGATCAGCTTTTGAAGCTTAGAAGTCCAAGTTCGAAGATACATTGCTAATGCTTTTTCAAATAAATTCTCGCAATATATCTTGCAGTTATCGTTTCCAAAAAAACCCGACAAACTCAGGCCATAAAAGCGAGACTTATTTTTTCTCAACAAAAGAGAGAGAGAGAAAGAGAGAGGGAGAGAGAGAGAGAGAGTATGCCACAAAACAAAGCAACGATCATTTATTGAAAATAAAAGTTCCTCTCTTCTGTCGGAAAATTCAAATTTTGCAAGATTCAGCTCATTTTCATCAGTTTTCTGTGCCTTGTTCCATTTACGTGCCTTTTTTATTTCCAAGTTAAAATGCGTTTTAATGCAAATTTTCTCCAACGGAATGCTTTAAGCAAACATTTTTTCTCACTATCATCCGCTTGAAATAAGAATAAAACGAATGTCTTGGAATCGTTTTTCCAAGACATTCGTTTTATTCTTACTTGTAGTGGATGACATCTACAGAAAATATAAACGGATCATTAATGCGACGCTTTTTTATTCTCTTTTAACAAGGATTTGTTTCTTTTGAATATTTATCTTAGATATGTTGGAAAAAATCCTGAAAATCAAATATGCGTAACATTTTAGCGAATGCATGTTAATACACATTTATTTTCAAATTCCTCGGGGCATTCAAAATAATTTTAAAAAATTCAGCATAAAAAACAAATATAAATTAATAGTTTTAAAAATAAAAAAAAAATGAAAAAATCATAATAAAGATTCTGAAAATATTTTGTCAAATGAGATATTTAGGAAAATATTCTGTATTCGAAACCGTAATTGCAGCAAGTATATATTCTGTATGGAGGGAAATGAAAAAAATCTAGTTACTAGCAAAATAGACTCTTTCTCGTGTTATGCTTTTCAAAAACCCTATTTAAGGGCTGAAATATCTTAATTGAAAAAAAAACAATTCTCAAAAAAATTGCAATCATCATGTATTTTTTCACAAAACAATTTGTTGAACTATGACATTAAATAGTTAGCTATTGCTTTTGTAATGCATCCAAATGAAAAAAAATTGTAAAAAGGTATGAGTTCATTTTATCGCATTCTAATAATATTGGCAATGCTTGGTTCATGCAGTCTTGTGCATGCAATAATTTTACCAATTTGTTATCACCACTCAATATTGTTGATATTTTGAAACAAGTTTTATTTTGAATTTAATCTGAAACACAGTGTGTTTGCAGATGAGTATTTCTACTTTACGTCGCTATTAAAAGAAAACAAAGCAAAGTACCACCCTGCGGTTCATCGGACACTGCAAAGAAATTCTATTTCAACACAATTCTAAGTGTTCAATCGCAAGCCTTTCCAAAAATGCTTATGATATCGACAAATTAACCTGTATGTTTTCAGCATCCCTCATATATAACGCTTTGAAAACCGATAGATAGGCATGGGTTAAGTTCGCCCACATCAATTGACATTGGGGAAACAAATACTTGCTGTTTGGTGCAGTTAAAGAGGAAAAGATCAAGCATCGTCATGCCTGCATGTCTGCTTCCTTTCAAAGCTTCGCACCGGGTCTGCAGGGATATTGGGGGGCAAGATATCGTGCTGCTTCGATATCCTTCGTATTTCTAGAGGGATTAAAAATAAATTATAAATAAGTTCAATTTTAACTTTCAACTACCATTTTTGATTTCCGTTGAAAAAAATACCTGTACTTTGCTTTGTTTTCTTTTAGCAGACCTTTAAAATTGGGATATTCATTCATAAATCGCATTTTTAATTATTCAGAGGCGACGCCCCTTTCTTGCATTTATTCAAGGACGAAAATCGTGGCCACTCGGGAATGGAGAATATTTTGCCTAGTAAAATATTTGTGACGCAGAAAACATTAGGTAGATAAAATCACGATATACAAAGTACAGAATAATAAATTTCAGATAGATGTCTCTTCTAAATTTCCGCATTTAAGAACATGTGGAGGATGTGTTCATTAAAAAAATTTACGGTTTATTGCGTTTTAAAAACTCATAACGCTGAAATTATTTTTTAATGGTAAGAAAGAAAATTATATTACTAAATTCCAAATGATATTACTTTATGACAATCTAAGCTATCTAATGCTGAAACCTTGAGGTCTGGAAATCTGTTTTTTAATAAGAAAATGAGAGAAATTCTTGATATTCTTTGGTTGACTTCCAAATGAGTGCCAAATGAATGCAGTTATTGAGAAACTAAAGCTTTTCCATTGAAAAATTCAGTTGTAATATAATTTTATAAAATCTCCTGGCCTCGAAGGTTCAAATCATTAAATTTTATCTGCTTCGAATTTTAAATATTTAAACTATAGTTATGAATGGTTAAAATTTATTTTGAATGATTTTAAGTGGCTTTTATTAGCGGTTTTGTCTTAATTAAATTATTAATAATTTTGAATTCCATTCGGTTTTTTTGTTTTTATTTTGCGATTCACGATGTCAAAGCGTCCTTTGTCATCTTAATGAATAAATCCGCAATATTAATATTCTAAATACAAATTAAGCTCTTTGGATCGAGGTTTTAAATTCCACTACTCTCGTTGAGAAGGTTTTTGTGAAATAATGTGTACTTACATACATTTTAAAAATACGGTTTTAAAAAGTTTTGGGATTAGAAAATAATTATTGTTCCGAAGTCATTTTTGTATTTAATAGACGTGTGAATCACACTCCATTTCGTATTGTGGTTAAATATTCATCTCAGTCTTCTAAAACAATTTTGTATTTAATAGGCGTTTAAATCACACTCCATCTCGAGTTTGGTTTAACTCTCGTCTCAGCCTTTTAAACAACTTGGTGGTAAAAAAAAAAATTTATAATGCTATGTTGTCTTTTTATCTAATCTGATAAATCGGTCAACTTTAATTTCACTGTCGCATTTTCCAATAGCAATCATGTTCTGAAAGATTTTCCAGCGGAAAACTCAAATTAACTATTTTATTGTTTTACTTAGAATGTTGCTTATAAAAATATCTTATTACAGTTGACAAAGAGTCTAGAGCATTTTGCACTGCGTTTTTACTCAGTTAGGCTATTTAGAATTTCAAACAGATTCCTAATCTTCAATTTATGAGTTAAATGAATCGATATTAGCATTCCTTATAATTGAGTAGTGCGAGTAAATTTTGTTCACTGGAAACAACTTTATATTTAAAATAAGCCCCTTTAATTCAGTAAAAAATGCATACAAACTTTTAAAATTCAAGCATATCCAAATACGTTTAACGTCTGAAAAAGTTCCTGATGGTTAAAAGAAATATACGTATCTTTTAAGAGAAAAAAAATTCCAACAGAACTTTTTATTTGAAAAATCACCAAACTAAGGAATTATTTTTCAAACTTCAGTTCCTCTTTTATCTAATTGAAACTATCGAAAGACTGCAGTCTAAATTTTACTCATTTAAATTAAAAGAAATTTACGTACGTGATAGACATTTGATTAAGTTCTGTTAATAGCTTACATTAGTGTTTCGTAAATAAGGTTTTAATGATAATTTGTTAAGAGCTATTTCTTCATTAATTTTGAATTTCATTTTTGTTTGCTTTTAATATTTTGTGCTTAAATCGTAACAAAACGTTTGTCTGACACTTTTTCCCACAGAGGAAATGAAATTGGAATATTATACATTTAAAGCAATCTTATTTCAAAATTCATAAACTTTATAATTTCTTATTATTATTATTATCTCCATCATGGTCTGTCGGAGTCAGACCAGATCAAATAAACCGTTGATTCTGAGATGGTCGGTGACTGTCCAAGGATATGAATAAATATCCCCTACACTGAGGTTATAATTTCTTAATCTCCAAATTAATTCGAAACAATCTAAAGAAAATAATTCAATTAAAATATGTATGGCTGAAGAAATTTATTAATGAAAGGAAAAACTTCAAGTACTTTTTTTATATTTTCCCTACAAGCTAGGTCTTAAAGAAAATCTAAACAAAAAGGAGGGCCATTTTCATATCTTTAGATTTAATAAAACTCGAACAATGCAAATTTCGAAGTGATGAGAGATAAAATAGAAAGTATCGACGGATAGATACAAAATGGCCGCGCTTTTTTCCTGTACGGTGATTTATTTCGGTGGCAACAGCTGGTTTTGAAGCAAGAATAAGTTCCAATAAAAGTCTCAGGTCGTCATAAATTATTCATAAGGTGAAATGAGAGTTCAGAGATTTTTAACTTGTTTCATTTGTTCTCCTCATGAAATTTTCTTACAGAATTTTAAAATTGAACTGAATTGCCCGACATAGATTTTAAAATCAAAAGTTTACAAAACAGAAAATATAAAATACAGGCATTCCATGTAGTACGCAAATGAATCATTGAAATGCATGCCGATAGCGCATGAATAGAAAATCATTGAAATGCATACCGATTTCATGCAATAGAAAAGTGGCTTGATGAAAATAAAATTGTAAGACATCATTTCCGTTCAAGCGGTAACACAGACTGTCGATTGAAATCCAAAAGGCAACAACTCTTGAAAGTTATGAAAGTATAAATAGTTACAAGAGCACAGATCAATTTAACAATGCAAAGAATTCTATGTTGCACATTAATCTTATTTTGTTAATGAGTTTTTCAGAAATATTGAAAACAATATTGAATTTCCTTAAAATGTTCCTTTTGTTTTAAGCATATTATTTATTTTTTATAAATATCAGGACCTTATTTTTAAAAAAATTAAATGTTTTTATCGAGTTTGTTTATTTATTATTCATTAAAACATACATGCATATCTTGAGGGAAATAATTGATTTCATATTGAGAGTTTATTTATCTTCTGCATTTTTAACATTCATGGTAGTTCCCACACTTCCATATAATGAAAATTGAAATCAACAGGTAGTTAATCGATTGGTAAAATGTGAAGATTCGATATTTTTGCGTGAAGGCGAGAAATGCTTCAATTCTTGCCAAAAACAATACTTTTTTGATAAATTCTTTATGTCAATTTTAATTATTTAATAAAAAAATAACTAAAATAAAATTTTTCTTTGTTGACCTACGCAGGAACTGACTTCAATTTTTATATTTCTTGCTATATGAATGCAGTCAATTAAAAAAATGAGATTACTCATTTTCATTTTGACGCTGGTTAATCACTATTCAAATTACTCTCAACAGGTATAATTTACCATTAACATTTTAAAAATCAAAATCAAAATTTATTTAGTCTGTTTCATTTGTGAATAGTTGGATATCTATGCTTGCAACTGCATCCGATTAATAAGTTGTCATTTGATATAAAATACCTCAATATGAAGAAAAAACTCCTATCGAAAGTAAGAAGTCCTCTGCTGTAAGTTTGCAAACCATTTCTTACTAGACGCTGCAATGAGATATCAAAGTCAACTTCGGTATTACGGATTTTAAGTCGAGAACACTAGGGTGCAGTTCAATTTGCATCAATCCTTTTAAGCCATACAGCACCATATTACGGCATTCGACGCAACGACGCATTCACGCCCGGTGGCAGGAATCTTGGAGTTGCCGAGTGGGTGACTCACTTCACTGCATGAAACTTTTTATTCGAACATGGCCAATTACAGCTTTTCATCACGCTGTCGGGAACCCGACTCGCCTTCGAATAGGGCACGCTCGTCATTAGAGATCTGGCATCGACACGTTCCTTCGTCTCTACGGAGGGCATATGCTTTGGAAACACAATCAGCTGGCATGAGTAGAAAACCACATGAAGACACTAACACAACGATGACGAATATACAAAAGACAAATATACATACTACGGAGACGAACAAAGGACAGCACACAGCAACCCACAAGTAGTAATCGATTTCAGAACACACAGCAGCCAGACAGAATCCAGCTGGAGAGGGAATCCTTGGAGCTTCGCTCTACGGTCTCTCCAAACGGCTGAAGACTCTTTGTCTCGTCGCTCTTGTTGCCGACTCACTAGCACACGACTGGATATTCCCCCAAATAATTCGATGTCACTTCAACAACAGAAAACAGGACTCGGCACACAGCAGCTCAGCTAAGCACTCGATTAATCTGCACAGCACAGTGGTTCTCCGTCGGATTATTCCACCGTTGATTCGCGATCAACTCGACGATTTGCTACTTGCCTTCGGCTTCAACTCCACTTCCGGTCCAATTCAATTCACAACTGCAGCCGGCCTTTATAGCTCCCAGATGGGGGACCGAGAACATTCTACGCTAATCATCCAGCCATCCTGGCAAGAGGTTTCTATTGAACAGAGATTGTGAAAAAATCTCAAAATTTCCAACAATATGCATTTTGCCACCAAAGACATCAATTTTGTCACCAAATGGTCGCCAAACTCAGAGATTGTCGCTCAGTCCGCGACAGGATTGATCGTAAAATGGTCTTTTTTTACGATGACGCAATTCGTACTGGGAACCAAAATTACAGGTTTGTAACAATATTTTAACAAAATATCCTGCTTTCAATTCCTTGCGCTTATACTTTTTTTCGAACTGCTGATATGAATTTGAAAGATTAGTTGGGGAAAATACCATCCCCACCCACTGCATTTTGTTTTTCTCAGACATCTTTATACGAATTTTAGATCTTATTTGAAATTTTAATGTCGCGTTATTTTTATTCTTTACATTTCGCTCTTAAACATTTGTTTCAGGCTGTTCATGTTTGAGAACTTTACATCTATAATTTTGCGTTCTCAATCAGATATGGGCAGCAGCTATGCCAGATATGGCTCTTGTTCCGGTAAAATTCAAATTCAAGAAATTTTAGACACGTGTGCTGATCTGTGAGCATTCAATTCGTCACGGTGCTCTGAAGTTTGTGACTATAGTTCGTTTGTACATCGAGATGAGGACTTCCATCTGGATAAAAGTCTTCATCCTTTGAGCTAAACTTAAAACAAAGGAAAGTAGTTTTTACTTCAAAATTTCCCTCGTGTAACTTCAAAATAAGATGGTTTTTACGATCTCCGGGCATGTTCAATTCCTCGGCATCAAATGACTTATTGTATATATTGTTTTGGACTTTGGATACGTAAATATCGGCTGGTCTGCCCTTGTCATTTGAGTACGAATGAAAATAATGGGGTTTCTCCAAATGGATACACCAACTGAATTTGCATCCAATTAGATTAAATGTTCTTATCAAAGTTAAAGAAATTGAATAAAAATAGAATATAATATTGGAAAAATCCGGATTCAAGAACATATTAAAGATCTCTTATGTTTGCTTCGCTTTTTAATGCGATTTATTTCGTCATCCTTCCACCGTTTCATTGTTGAAATTTCAAAAAGAGAAAACGGGTTCAGCTGTCGTTCTCGTCACCTGTCCACTTGACGCCGGCAATCGCTTTATATTATGTAGTTTTCAAATTGTCCTTTTTCAACTGAACCTAAATAATATGTTGCCTAGTTCATTGGATTCCATTTACCATAAAATATCGGTGAAAAAATTGTCTCAGAATTGGATTTATAAAGAGACCATCTATAAAAAGAAATGTTAATAAACATGCTCGTTGAAAATACAATGGCGCGCTGATAAATTCATTGTAGTGTTCTAATATTTTACGATATTGTTGCTTTTGATTTATATCTATTTTTATTGCCTTGCAATATAGCAGTATTTGAAAACATCGCACTACTTTCACAATACCGCTACACCTTCGCAATTAATTAACTATAAACATTGAAAAGATTTTAAAAGAAGTATCAGTAAAAAAATATGCAACATCAGAAATGAAATGATTGCTTAAGATCAAATCATAATTTCAAAAAAAAAAAAAAACTCTGATCAAAATAATAAAAATAACCGAGTCCATTTATGAAGTTTTATGGGGGGGGGGGAAGGTTCTTAGCAGTGTGATATTTTTTTTTCTTTTTCTTCTCAACATGTAGCTGTGAAAAGCATCGATGCTACAGGTGTGGTAATAATGGAAATGTCGTTTATAAAGTGAGAGAAAAATGACATGAACTATAGAAAATCAATATTTTATAGAAAAGAAATAGAATTTTGTGAAGTATTTTTGTTTAGCACGCGAACAGAAGGACCAAAGATTAATCTAAACATTGTTAATATTCTTTCTGATTCGTTTTCCATCCATCAAGAGAATGAAACATTTTTTTTGTTCTAAAAATGTTGTAATATCTAAGTAACAAAAACAGGTTGATGGGTTCGCGAGAAAGAAGTGTGAGCCAAATGGATGTTTTTGCCTAAAGACACGATGGACGCACAGTGAATGAAACAGAGCATCCACTGATTTTTGAGATGCCTAAGAGCCCTGTCGCAAGAATTCTTGTGAAATGAAGCGAAGGATTTGGACAAAATAACTCCAAGTTGATACATTTGCTCAGAGTTCGTGTGACGCAAATGTCAGATTCTTTTTCTGCGAGGTAACGTATTTTACACCAAAACTAAATTATGAATAATGCTGACTGGATCAAATACGTATCTATGCTTTTGAAAAATATTCAGTAGCATAAATAAGTTACGTCTAAAATGAAATGCATTTAGATTTTAGAAATATATTTTACATGAATTAATATTTAAAACTTTTCATATAATAGTACCAAAGATCTTTAGTTCAAAGTAAAATATACTCATTTTTTTAGTTTCAAAAATTGCAAAATTATTTCTTGCCCATCGACATTTTTTTTAATTTTCTTGAATATCGATTCACTAATGCTTTCATTGTTCAATTACTTGTCATCACACCTTAATTAAATGGGTGCGTGTAGTTTTATAAAGCTCTGTTATTTATCACTTGAGTGATTTAGTGATTTTAGTAGCATATACTGTTATTCTTCATCTTTTACTTTCAAGAATGGGACAAAATTAGGCAATTCTGTATTTCTACTGATAAAATTTATTCGATCTATTTCTTTCTGTCATATCACAACAAATGGTTATATTTCACTCCTCTCCTGCTTGATTAATAACCGGGGCTTTGCTCTTGAAAATATCGAGACTTTAAATGTTATGTTAAATGTGCGTTGAATTTCTGGATGTATGTCTTCCATAATTTTTTTTCGAAGACGTTGAACAGAAATTCGATTTACTACCAGGTCTTTATACTGTACCAAGAGGCTTCTGCGGCCGTCTCTGAGGACTAAACAATATTTCTATCAGCAATTTTGGCACCTACCAAAAACTTCAGAGAGACGGGGAGTAAAAAATTGCAATGTACTCCGAGTTTCGGGACCTATAACTGTTGTTGCTGTAGTTTGAACAGACGACTTTCCATCGACAACAATTTTATTTTTCCCAATATTATTGCATTTAAATTAAAGCTTATCACCATTTCAAAACATCAAATGTTTTAACAAGCTCTCTTCACGAATCGAATATGAGCGGCCAATAATTCCAACACCCACTAATTACAAACTAAATAGTTACAGTGGAAATAATGTTAGTAAAAAATAAAATTCCTAATGATTAAAATCGCAAACCGACAATGATATTCGAAGACTAATAATGTCAGCTACTCGCTGAAGGAAATCCCTTGAATGATGGCCATTTCTAATGAACGTTAACTCGCCAGAGGTCGCTCTTATCTACGCCTCATTTATTCCATTGCTAATATTTAAAGCTTAGGATGAAGGTAATGATTAAAAACAAAAAAGAACTAAAGAAATGGAGGGCATAGCAGCAGCATTCGGGGACAGCTTTCCACCGTGAAAGAGGTCTTGGCGCCAAATTTTTGGTGAGTCCAATGCAGAAACCAAATAGGATCTCTAAAAACAACTTTTCCAGAATGAAACTCACCATAGGAAGATTTCAACAATGCAAATCTGCCAAAAATAAAAGATCCGAAAAATGACTTTCTTGGAAAATATTCCAAAACTTCATCGTCGATAAAGGTCTCCTCACTTTTACCTCATTAAAATTTCTCACGCATCGCGTGTTTTTATGGCTGTTGTCGTCGTTGTTATTGTTGATTTAAAAAAGAAATAAAAGATTTAGATTAAAAATAAAGATTAGAATGAAATCTGCTATGCATATTTCAAGGTATCATGTCAGAACATAATTTTTTGAGAAAGGCCAAGTACCACGTACTCGTGCAAGTTGAATTATATTTTTATTCATTCTAATTGTTTCATTAAATGAGTCACTTTAGTATTGCAAAACTTTGTCTAAAAAAACTTTGACTCGCATTGATTGTTTAAAAAAATAGCACATTTCCTATTTGTTTCATTTCATATAATCACGCGCTCAAAATAACATTGTTCCAGCTCAATAGCTTATTTTTTTAAATCCAAGATTTTGTGAATGCGATGGCAACGCGTTATTAAAAGTTGATTTTTTTAGATGCTTGTGCAGATAATAAAAGTTTAATTTTTCGCCTACGGATTTTTATCTACCTCATTCCTAAAATAACATCATGTTCTTACATGATAATAATATAATTTCGAAAAATATTTTGCTGTAAAATTATGCAATATTTTTTAGGAAAACTTGAATTAAAGTTATAAATCTGTATACGCTCAATTTGTGAAGTTTTTATAATTTTAATCACGGCAGTGTTACATATACTTAAAAGACTTTTAACATTCTCAGGAGAATAAGAATCACTTCTTAATTATTAAGATAGATAATTAATTCAATTTTAGAACATTTTTCTAAATACATTCAAGCCAAATTAGTAAGGAATTCATGATTCCAATTAGTAAGTCATATTAATTCATTATTTTAATGCTTGAAAATTAAACTTTTCGCGCAGCTTTAAACTCGGGAAAATACACAGTTCTTTCCATCGCAAGCACAATGTATGTATTTACGTTCTAACGGGAATCGAACCATCACGTCATATATGTTTTGCATTTGATTTAAATTTAAATATCGTGGAACCGTTTCTTTCTATTTAAAGACAATAAAAAGCGATGCAAATCCATCCCCAGGGATGACAAACTAATTTGAAAACCCCGACTTTATTATATTGTCTGTTTCATTATTCATATTATTCGAATGGGCTTCCAATTTCTCTTCAAAATTTATATCCTACGCTCTGTTAATTCCAAAGTTATTAAATGCGGGAATTCATGCTTACGACATGAATATACAGAAAAGCTTCATAGAGAATAGTCTGACTTAATAAAATAAATTTTTTAACATAATGTTCACAGCACAAATTTTCTCTACCAATGCGTTAGGAGGATAAAACCTAATGAAAAAAATAAGCCCTTAGAAGATTCTCGTAATAGGAACCCTATTTCCAAAATGTGATCTAAAGTAATGTTTACATTAAAGGGATGATGTCTATCACATGCTGCTATATAGAGTATGCTGCACAGCAGCAAATGCTGGCTTTATTCACCACTATTTACGCACAAGTGAAATCTTTTTTCTACCCTTGAGTATCAGTCAGCTTAATGTAAACTCAATTAAAATTTTTGCTAAATTTAATTTACGAATATTAAATTTTTTACGTCCTTTAGGCAGGTATTCTGCTGAAAAGTACAATAGTACGATTTGGAATTGATAACTTTTCCGCGTTAGAATCGAACGAAATGCAGCTGAGAAAGATGTAATTCAGTTATTTATTTCCTGATACAAGTGCCTTGAACAGAATGATAAATCTTTCGTATGCCCCAGTATTTTTATTGGAATTTGTTATTAACAGTTTAATACATTTAAAAATTTGAAAATGTAATTTGGACATAAATTACTATTTTATCGAAATCTATAAATTTTATTAAAAAGACGAAAATAAATGAAGATTCTGTATTTGGATTCATTCTTTAAAGAGAATTAATATAAAATTTTCAGCAAGCTATTTAAACTAAATGCTTTGAAAGTAATTATTCTTTAGCAACAGTAAAATATATATAAAGGATACAAATTATTTGAACGGTTGGAAATTGTTCTGATATTTTATTTACGACAGAAAATGAAAGAAAATATTTTTCGAAGAATGATTGTTTTCACCATAAACAAAAGCAAACATGTCAATCTGTATATTTTGCTCAAAATTATAACAGAAGAATTCTGTGACTTTCAAATTTTGTACATTTTATACGCAACAACCGTAAATTTCATCTTAGTTGACGTTCATGTTTTAAATTGACAGGGAGTCGAGTGTCAATTTAAAACATGAACGTCAACTAAGATTTCAGATATCTTTATATTTTTACTTTTCCGTTTTGGGTAAGTGCTAAAATTGTCAAAAAAACCCTTGAACTCCAAATTTTGTCGAATATTTGAGAATATTTAATTTAGCATATTTCAGATATTTCCGAAAAATGTTTATCTATTACAAGATTACAAAAAAGAATCAAAAACATTTTATTCTAGACAACTCGAGATTGATAGGTGGCCTTAACATCAAATTTTGAGCGGTCTTTATTCAGATGTAGTCTGTCTGCTTTACTGTTTGAATATAATTTAATACGATAATTGCATACCTAAAGGAGCTAAATGGATAAAACTCAAAACACAAATTTAACATTCGCAGTGTAAACACCTTTTAAATTTTGAGTCAAATCCAACAATAATTTGAATATCTGTCAGTCGGTACTTTCAGAAAAATTTAAGATCAATGACTCAAAAACGCTGTGACTTAAATATATCAAAGTCTGTTTGCGATTTTGTTGGTATGCGATTTCAATTGTGGTTCTACGTGAAAATTAAGTCTCAGTCGGCTGTAGAAAAACGCGTCTAAATCATCATCTTAACTACTCATCTTAATGAGAGTATATGCAAGAAAATTCTGGCAAGAGTACCCCCGCGGGTAAGTTTTGATCTATAAAGGGTTTAAATAAGAAACGTCAGTGGTGAAACAACAAAATTATAAATTCCTAACCTAAAATGCAGTTTAAATTATAGTTTGTGTATTAAAAAAGTAATTGATGATTACTTTTTTAAAAAAAACTTTGATGATATTTGAAGAATAAGAATTTTTATATGTGTATCAATTAAGAGAAAACGGCATTCATTTTTAAAACGTAAATATTCATCATCTTTCTTTCTATACGTGATAAAGTGGATTAGTTTTAAAGAATCTTCTGTCCTTACCGTTTCAACAAAGGTTTCCGAAAGAAAGGAGTAAGATCATTAAATGAAACATTAGGAAAATAGCATTGCATTAAGAATGAAAAACTTAATAATGCATTTTTAGAAATATTGCGTCTCAAACGAAAGCATGTGAAAAGTATCAAAACAACGTGGAAGCTGACGGCACAGCAAATAATGACGGTGTAACGTTTTGGCCGGGGCTACTGGTGAGTTGGGCCGAAGACAAACTCAGGTCTTGGAGAAATAGAAATCTATTTATTTCCAGCTATAATACACACATATTATACACACAGATACACCTTCTTGATTAAGTATTAGAATTATAAGGTAATTCAGTTCAGAGTTCCACTAGGGAAAGGTGCTGTGCCTCAAATAGTAAGGTAGTCTCTCTCGGAGGTGAAGAGATATGATCGAGTTCTGGAAACTCTCGCAAGATTCGGCCCGAGGTTCGGGATTCTCTGCTCGTCGATTAACCTGCTGCATTTACTGGAACGTAAGATTATGAACTGGCTGGAAGAGCAACTCAGGAGACAGCTGTTCAACTAATTGGAGGTCTCCCCAAAACTCGGATGAGCTTTCACACTTCAGTCAAGACGCTGAATGGCTCAAGAGTTCCGATGAACTACACGTGGGCTCAGCTACTGGACGTGGCTGCCTTCGTACACTCCAAATTCTCTCCTGAGAACATTACACAGAATTCCAAGCTGAATTATAGCTCCAATCACTAGCTGTCACTTCCTCAGTCTGCTTCCTCAGTCCGCCTCTCTGTTGGCTTCATTCTCTCGCTCCTCCAGTCGGTTTCCTTTTTATCTCGGTCTCAATGGCCGGCCCTCGGTGGCAAATGACCGATCAGGATAATTCCCAACTTTCATTGGATCATCTGACCTAAGTTATATTCCAATCACAAGAGAGGGGGAAACGGCGTCTAGCAAGGAGACGCGTTGGCGTCTTCTTGTCTGTGGCAATTTTCTCTAGAAGAATGAAAGGCCATCTGCCGCTGGTCCCCATTGTGCCGGCTTAAAGGGCAGGCGCCTTTTATCTATTGGCAGGGACACATCTGCTTCTCTCCCTCGCCGTTTGTTCCAATGCATGTCCAGCCCAGTAACGACCTCACAAGTCGCCCAGACACATTAGCTTGGCCGCGGTACTTAAATTTGAATACCCTGTGTCTCCATTCTCTGCATTTTACAAATTCCTCCGCCATCTGTGGCTGCTTTCCTTTCTCTACTTGTCACTTATCTGAAGACGTCACAATGGTTATCCGAACTGATGAAAGCAAGCGCTGTGGTAATTTAATTTTGAGAGAAAATCCTAGATGGCTTTTGTTCTTAGTTTTATATCAAAATACAATTAATATAGATTAAATGGAGGCACTAAATCGGAAATAAATACAAATGGACTCAATTTTCGCTCCGGAGTTCACTTGGATTGAAATGTGATCCGATGCTTGCTTTCAAAGTAGGGTCGCATCGCTCGCTTACTGAAAGCATATTTGTCACCCTCTCAAATACGTAGATATTAAAGCATTTCAGTCGTAAAAAAATACCCATTTTGCGTTGATAAAAAATATAAACTATGATTTCAAACAATTAAGGGACTTAAAATGAGATAAATTTGTTTATTGTTTTTTGGTCAAAAGGATTTAAGTGTGTAAAATCAGTGTCTAGGACAATTCATGAACGGACATGTTTTATTAAAAGCGATCGATCAAATTTTCATTCAACCCTTCATAATTCTGAAGTATGCAAATGATATGTCGACTGTATTTACTCCTTCAAGATTTATTCGAAGGGGTGAAACTCATCTTGGCATCTTCATGAGAACGAGTCAATGCCTCTTAAAATTCAAGGAATAATTTGCATACGTCATCATCGAATCCCAGCACGCCAGAACAGAGAATCTGATCTTCTGTGACATTCAAGTGGGTGCCCCCCTTCCTCATTTAGACGGGTCTTTGCACGTGCAATTAATGGGCGAATTCCAGTAAGAAGAGGAGCATGGTGAGGATGAGGATTGATTTTCCCTCACCCTCAGTTTCACGTTCCATCTCACACAATTTCAAAAGTTAACTACTAAAATTTATTGCTTTGAGAATACTGAATGTAAAATGGATCAGTTTTTCTCTGCCGTATTTGGCTCATAAAAAATAATTACCAATCTCTGGCTCATGACAGTCTTTTTAAAAAATTAGTTAGTATCTGACATTCTGTGACATAATTTTGCCGTCAGTTCAATATCAAATTTAGAAATTCATAAAATTGCACAAGTAATATGAAATAAAAAAATGTAAAAGTAATTCCTTCTTAGGTCAACTAAGAAAATTCTTATCTTAGTTACTTTTTATTAAATGATTCCAATTAGTAATTGATCAAAAAATGATTTTCGCAAGAATGGAACTCGCATTCTTCACCTTCAACCGAAAAAAATTGAAATCCTCGAATTTCATTGACCCTGTTGATTTCAGTTTGATTACAAACTCTATTTAAATTATTGAAAATTAATTAAATTTAATGAATGAATGAATATTTGAAAAAACTGTATCAACGTCGTGGATCATTCACTACAAGTTTTAAAGAGTGAAAAATTTGAACCATATATATATATATATAT
>JAOUZG010036018.1:238889-289367 GCA_026289955.1 Argiope argentata
TAATGAAACTTAAAATTTTATTGGCATCATTATATATATATATATATGCGGAGCCAACTCCATTCGTTATAAAATGTCTTCGTGAAGAAATTTAAGGCATTCTAAGAAAGAAATACAAATAAATCAGATGTAAAACTTTTAGGCAGTTAAAAACATTTGAACGGACATTATCACATAAAATATCATTTAAATTAAAAACCGTCGCTCCAAAATGAATTTGTCTCTTTATACTAACATCTTGGCATTCACATAAATCAGGCTTAACCGTTAAGAGGGCCGTATACACGCCACCTACAATTTTCAAACGTAATGTTATCCTATGGGAAAATATTGTACCCGTGTTTCGTCTGCTATTACGGTGTCTTTATTATGAAGTCGTTCTGCCTTCGGAAGAGGGAATAAAAACACAGGTTTCTCCCGGAGGAATTTTTTTTTCGTGCGTGTCAAAATATTTTTAAATATTTAATAAAAATTGAAACATGTCAAGGGCGCCATTTAAACGATTTTTTTTAAAATCTGTCATAAATAAAATAAAACTAGCAACTGAAATACATTCGTTTTGGTACCTTCTTTACGATACATATAATTAAAAAAAAAAAAGAAATTAGGAGAATGAGTACAAACAGCATTTTAGACTTAAACTTGGAAAAATAATTTGAACTCCCCTCCCTAAAGTTCCTTTAACTCCTCCCTTTCGCGGAGGAATACACACAAAACCCTCCTTTTACCACGTGATAGATTGTTACTTTTATTATCTGGTCTTCACCCCGTCTTCAAATTTCCTCCTGAGCATTATTTTCTTTCTGCTTTTCGTTTTTGTTTTGTTTACCATCACAGCTGTGGTCATCTGCGCCTTCACAATCTACACTTGTTTCAGCGAATACTACCGCAACCTTGGAAACAAAATTAGTAAACTTTTGTAAAAGAATTTCAATTTTGCATATTTAGCAGCATTTCCAGACGGGCTAATTGGTCGTGATAGAATTTCAGAAGTAAAATTAAGATTCTTTTAATTTGACTGTTTATTGCCAAAATTCGTTGATCTCAGATATCTCGAATGAATGAAAATTCGGATTATTTTGCGATTATACAGGAACAAATACAAAAAAAAAAAATGAATGGAAAAAAAAAGGAGAAAGCACAATGCTTTCGTAGCTTTTTCCCCCCTCTGGATATTTTATAACTGTACTTTATATACAATTCATAAATCAATGCTATTTTGTCTGCATTCTTTTTTTGTAAAAAGTTTATTTATTTGATCTTGCGTTTAAGATATTTTGTACATACATTTATCTTATTCATATGTCTTGCAATAAATAATGGATTTTTATTATCAATTGAAAAATGAGATTGCTTTTATCAGAAAAAACAATTAGCGGAAATAATTCATTTAAAGAGAGTAAGATACAAGAACATTTTTATATATTTTTATTATTTACTAATACTTGAATATTCTCAAGTTTCTTAATGAGTTTTCTTCAAAATCTTTGATATCAATAGTCGTAAAAGGGTAAAAAATGTATATATGTGTATATATATTACAATAGTTCACTAAGCAATATCTTTATTAAAAAGTCGCCTTTGACGATCAGCTGGTTCAATAGTAGAAAAGATATATAAAGCTTTACATATTTTATATAACTTGGTTTCTTAATAGCCTTTTTTGAAAAATATTTAGCTATCAAATCTTCAGTTTTTGATAGCTATATATTTGTGTCATATTATTATGTAGGCCTTAAACAGTTCTGTTCATTATATTACTTATCTCTTACTAATTTTCTGTCAGAGTGCATAAAATTTACACGATAAATTAGAGTGAAGATGTTAAATTGTAATTAATATAAACGTTTTTTCTTGAAATCAAATACATCTTTTTTTTAATATGAAAATTGAAAGCAGAGTCGTTCAGTATTGAAATTGTATGTACATTGCAGAATAATTATTATCATGTCAGAAAATATTTTGGGAATGAGGTTTTCTGGTGTCAACAAAAATCCGTAGGTGAAAAATAAACATTTTAAATTTCATTATCCGCACGAGCATCTCGAAAAATCAGCTTTGAATAATGCGTTGCCATAGCATTTACAAAAGCTCTAATTTAAAAAATAAATTAATGACTACAGCCAATAAAACCTAGAATAACGTTATTTTGAGCAAGTGATCATATGAAATGTAATGAATAGGAAATGTGATATTTTTTTTTAACAATAAACGAGAAAAAGTTTTTTTGGAACGTTTTCAATACTAAAGTGACTCATTCAATGAAACCATTAAAATGAAAAAAAATATAATTTAAATTGCACGAGCACGTGGTGCTTGGCCGTTCAAGAGATGATGTTCTGACACGATACATTGAAATATGCATAACAGATTTCATTTAAATCTTTTGTAATTTTCATAACATCTTAAAGAATTATTCAACAGAAATTTCACTTAATTTTCGTAAAATTCAATTTTTAATTTTACTTTCAAAACATTTAAATGATACCAATATAAATATTTTATATGACTTCAGTCAATAAATGTTCTTATAAAAAATTATGAAGTTTACATTTTATACAGTCCTTTTGTCCTAAGGAATCATATTCTGAAAAATACTCTTCATACTTCGAGTTTTTAACAAATAAACTTTCTGTCTTCTGCAATCAAATCTGTTAGTTTTTACATATCAATATCTGAACAAACAGTATTTTCATAATCATAGGCCAATCACTGTCGAGAAATCCTGGTAGCGTATCTTTTTTTGAGACCGCTTATGAAGTGGTCTAAAATCGTCAGCTTTTACAGAAGAACGATATTCAAATTTCATAAATTATTCAGTTTTAGTGAATGATTTAGTTGATTGGAAATTAAAATTTTTTTCTTTAAAATATTGATGTCTCAAGAAAACTTTGGTAGCATTAAAAAGGTAGGGTTTTTTAAATCTTTATCGTGATGCAAAAATCTATTTTGTGCTGTTATAGTTTTGGAAGTTATAGCGTTGTAAATTTTATAAATTTTTAAAATCTTGTTATTCTTTAATGTAATGAATTATTGGATGTATAAAGCTCAATATTAGTAAAATTAATTATTATTAGATTAGAATATTATCTGTACAGCGTATAAATAATACTGAATGAGAAAGTTTTTGTATTAGTTGAAGTTTAAACACTTTCGTTTTTCAAATTCCTATTTTAGTTGAGATTATTGAAAATTAAAAGAGATGCATTGCCCAAAATGCGGAATGATATACGGTTTTTAGAAAAGTATTAAATGTTAAATGTCTCATAGAATTTGAAGTTAAATATACTCGTGTGAGTAAGCAATCAAGAATAAGTAAATTTTAGCAACCATAAATTGAATTATAAAAATTAACTAAAACTAAGTGGGTCACTGCTTTTATGAAAACGTTTTCTTTTATGACAAAAAAAAATAATCCTTTTTAATATGTAAGCATTTGTGTAACAATATAATTTACAACTATTTGTTTATCAATTCCCGGTGACATAGGAGTAATCATAATTTCTATTTCGTAAGAAGCAATATTCCTACCAAATTATTTAATTGAATCTCGCACAACTTTTTAAAAAACTTTAGTTGCATACAAATAAACAAAATTGCTGATAAGCTTTCAGAAATGCGGAACAGTTTTGACTCATGATGAATGTCAGAGAGAGAAAGCTTTGCAGTCAATTTACTCTTTTTTTGTATTAAATATTAGTGACCATATTAACCAAATTATATTGAAACAAATTCTTTAGAAATTAGATTCATTTTTTTAAAAAAAATTTTTAACTCCTATTTATTATTTCCATATTATTTTTTTATTTATAAGTAAAAAATATTACAAATCTTAGACGAATTTTCAGTTTGAAATATTCCAGACTCTAATACAAAAAATAGAATCTTGGCTAAGCAGATGAATAGTTGTACTTTAAAAATCCAATAAATAATTAAAACAAAATAAATTTAAAAATAATCACACAATTAATGGTTTAAATATTTCCAAAACCAAGAGACATTCAATCTAATATGTGCATTTTACATTTTAATTCATTATTTTCCCTTCCAATTTATGTACATTAAATTAAGTTGGTTATTTTCCACTTTTAGAAAGGCTGAGGAACATTTTTCCAAAACACTATATTAATCTTTTCTTTTTAATATGGTACAAAGGAGCAATTTAATTAATATTTAGGATATTCTCCTTTTTGAGAAAATCAGGTAGAAATTAGGAACATCCCAGCTACACAGTATCACAAGGCAATGTTGCAAAAGTTTAAACATTCAACTAAATTTTGTCCGTTTCCTTTCCCATTTAAGCCTATTTAATATTTTTAAAGAAAATAATGTATTTATAAATTTTTTTTTAAAAAAAAGGAACATTTTATTAAAATTCGCTTTTAGTACTAAAACTATTGAGATAAAGAATTGATCCCATTCTTTGGAGATTAGTCCGGTCTTACATTTTCGTAGACACGTAGATTTTGCCCATCCTCTTGGATCGAAAAGTTAATAAACGTAATTATTATTAAAAATAAAGTCTGGTCAAACAAAATTCTGTTAATATTAAATTATTCAATTACTCTTTCTTAATTATAGGATTCTCTAATATTAACAGAATTATGAAAAGCAATTAAATGCCCTGAAATCGAAGTGTTTCAAAAATTAATCAGTGATGAATATTATGCTCTAAGATTCCGTCTAACATTCCCGCTGCCCTCCGTACTTTTTTTCTATGCATGCAGAGAAAATCTAAAATATCTAGTTCAAAGAGTAACTTTTTCCAAACAATTTTTTTTTTTTGGGGGGGGGGTTCACAGCCCCCTTTCTCGTGTTGTCTCAAGACCCTACAATGAGTACGGGAATTTTATTGTTTTATTGGGGGGGGAGGGGTAAGTCAAATGACCTTCTGAATGCAACTCTCTCATACAGCAGTATCTCCTGCGGACCGGGAATCTTTTCTTGTTGGGTGTTATTCGGCTTGTCAATCAAACCTTTTAAGCTTCTTCTTTCGTTAGTTTAGTCACCACCCCATCCCCCCCCCAGATAAGAGGCGCTATTGTCGACATAGGGATTCTTTCTCTGAATATGGCACTCTTAAGACACAATTGCATTTATTCCAGAGTGGTGCATTACCCGAGTGCAAGAGATGTTTATGAGTTAAATAGGTGTGGCCTATTCGAAGCCTCGTGATAATGATATCTTATTTCCTAATGACAATTTTACTTTTAAACTGTTAATAGATGAATGTATATGAAATAGTTTATTCGTAGATGATATAATAGATATATCGCAGGCATATATGGGAATATTGTAGGTGTTCCTAGATAAATGTATGAAAAAATAATTAATTAATATACAAAAGAATGTTGTAGAGGATGGCTACTACCTTATCTATAGTAGTTACATTTAGAAAAGGAAAATTGTTTTAATAAAATAATTTAAACGATATTAAAATACTAATCAATTATAACTCAACCATTACGGACCAGAGATTTTTACAAATTCAGAATAACTTTTGAATTTTTTTAGATATTGCCGTGAGTGTATGTGTGTGTGTGTGTGCGCGCGCGCGCACCCGTGCGAGTGTTACACCATATTGTTTTGAAATATATTATTTAGTATACAGGCGTTATTTCCTATTCTACGCGGTGTAAGTGCAGCGATCAAACGACATTCCTTCCAAAGATACCTAACTTTCTCTTTTCTTAAATCTAACTCGTGTCAAATCCCTTAAAAAATTCGCACCGTACTCAGTAACAACGCTGAGGGAAATCTAATTTTCTCTTGTGTCCCGGCATGAACGAACAGGTTTTAACCGGCCATCCCCTTGTATAAACCATTTCCTCCCATTGTAAAATACAAGGTGCATCTAAAACGTACAGTGAATCGACACACAAAACAAATCGCGGAAACAAAATGTCTTTATTCTCCTTCAAAGTAACTTCCATTGACCACACTTCTGACATGGCGGATGGAGCTGTGGGAATGAATCGGCGATGGCCTCTTCTGGAATGGAGTGAAGCACAGGTGTCACCCGTCACCGGATGTCCGGTGTATCTGCGAAACGTGTGAACTTCAGGATTTGATTGAGACGAGGAAAAAAAAAAAGGTGAAATAATCGGTTTTATGTCAGCCTACAGCCCAAGAAGTAATTATTTTCAAAATCTGTTAGCTAGAAATGCAATATCCGATTTGTAGTAAGATTTAAATAATTTATAATCATGCATGCATCGCAATATAATCTGCGGAGAGAAAGTACAAAAACCCACGAACATTAACGTATTGAACAATTCAGAAACGAATACTCAAAATTAATCATTTATTGTAAAGTATAAATAAAACTGGAAAAGGAAAAATAAAACTGATAACTACGCAGTTTTATCATGTGATATAAAAGAATTTTATTTATATTTCATGTCTGAATAGCCTCTTAGCCGTTGCAGTTCCAGTGAAACGCACCGTTGCCCAGGGAGCACCACGTCGAGATGGGCTACTCTCGTTCACGCCCAGCAACCCTCCCTTCTTCGCTGCAACTGAGAAATGTCCCCCCACTCCCCACCCCCAAAAATATCAGCCATATAAATATAAGCATGCTTTTTTCATAAATTTCTATGACAGTCGACCCTAGTTTCTGAAGTAGAAAATAACATTGAATAAATTCCAGGAGCCCGTTAGAGTTTTTAAGAGAAAATTGGAAAAAGACCATCTTTGAACATTTGGCAGCAGGCAATCTTTGGATGAATCATAAACGGTATTCGGAGACTGTCGGCAGTTTCGAGGTTAAACTGTCTCTCGCCGCTGTCGGTATGCCACCGGCAAGTGCAGAGCCAAGCGAAACCGATAGATGTCATGTGACTCCACAGCTGGGACACCGATGGGAGCCAGTCGGGTCGGCAGGTTCAAACCGCAACACATTTTGCAAACCGTGTACGATGTCACTGCCGGAGAGTCCGCCTTCTGGACTCGAGTGGGAGCCCGTTCAGCTGTAATCTCCAACGCCTGGCAAAATCGAAACACGGCATGCGAGCGCACCAGGGCAACTCATGGTTGAAGAGGATGAGTTGGCATTTCCGCCTTTGGATCCAAATCAGGATCAGAAACGAAAAACCCGGAAGATGGAAAACAGGGAACGTCTTATCGATTCCCGAATAATCACTGAAACGATGAGACCAACGACGGCCGCACCCACCGTGAAACAGTTTGGAAACGCACCGAGCATTGCTCAGAAGAAGAAAAAATCACACAATGATAGGTTTCAAAACAGTAAACGAATTTTTACAGAAAGCGACAGTGCACGGTTTCATTGTTCCTTCTGCTACATTGTTTGCATCTTATCATTTTGTTGAGTGCTTAAACAGTTACACTGCAGATGAAAGCAATAACAAATGTGATGAAATAATTTTTATTCGATAACAATTTAAATCTTATGATAATTATTACCATTCTTAACAATCGAATGTTTGCTAATGTGGACTGAAATGAAATACTATCATTTAAGCGAATTATGAGGATATAAATATAATTTTTCATTGTGATCATGATTAATCATTAGAGTTTTTATGAGCAGACCATTTTATCAACAATACATGTAAAAAAAAGTTCTGTTTATGTGAGTGGAAAATTAAACTCCGTTTCTATAAGCAGCAGATGGAAGTAGCGACGGAAAAGTATTCAGTATCGAAGCAGAAGTGCAGAGCAAAAGATGGTGAAATTTTTTGTTTAGTTGAAAAAGAATTATATTTTTTATAAGTTTTTATATAAAAATTCGTATTTCTTTAATAATCTGTTTTTTCATTGAACAATAACATATTGCAACTAAAATAAAACTCAACTTTTTACCTGAAAACAACGTCTTTCGATTTTAACGCACACATTGAGTTTCATAGGGAAACGGGCATGAATTTCCTTAATTATTGTTGTCAAATATGTATGGTTTTGGTAGCGGAGTTTCATGAAATAAATCACTCAAACGACTTAAAATATTTTTTCTGCAAAAAATAAATAAATAAATGAACTTTTCACAAATTCTCCCTCAGGAAAAATGTCAAGTAAAACATTTGTATCGTCAAGGAAACATATTTTCAAGCTACTGTACAGTTATCGTATTTTGTAAATACGATAACTGTCTGTAAAATTTCCCGAGGTATTAAATGACGGGTCCATCGAACTGGATCATTCACACATGCACCTGTCCGGGTTTCGATCAAGACTTTCGTAGGGATTTCCAGAGCTAATAAGCCCTCACTTCCCCGGAAACCCTCATGCACTGAATCTGTACGGCCGAGTCATTGCTCATAGCAAACTGAGCGGACTCACCCACACGCGTTATTCTAATTACTATCCGGTTCATTTTGCTAGAATTTTTCTCAATTCCAAATGTATCCACGTGATATCAAGATTATTTGCAATCAATTCAATTTTTATTTAAATTTTTGTGAATTAAAGAAGCAGAATCATTGGTATTTAAGATCTTTCTGAGTCCAAATAACACTTTTTTAAATTATTTATTTTGTAAATACGATAAATTGAAACCGATATTTATATATTGGACTTTACACCTATCTTGTAGACTTCCATTGAAGTTTAAAAGAAACGTATTCAAAGGAGTTTTTCTGTCCGAGAAATTTTTTTTATTATAAAGCATAAAGAATTAGGTTCATAAAATCTGGCCGGTAGGTTTAGCATTGAAAATGCAAATTTTATTCAAATTTATAGCCAAATTTATAGAGGGACTGACCGTTTGTCAATTTGCATCTTTGCATTCAAACCATTAACATCTTTTATAAATTGAATTTGGTTGAAATTTTAAACTAGATTTTTCAAACAGTTGACCATCTGTCGGTTTGTACTCTCACCTTTCTAGAGAGAATTTATCAAAGCAACATGTATAATATATCACGGCACGCACGCAGTTGCCACAGAATTGCATACATTTCGCCGCGCATCGAATCGTTTGCTTCGTAGAGGGCAATCCTAGACTGCCTCAGCTCTCGCGCACCTACAGGATCAATCTGGCAGAGGGGCAGAAGCGGATCACCCCGGAAATGGCAAGCGGTTCGGATAGAGCCAAAGGTTGGAGCGATCCAAGATCGCACGAGTTGTGTTCTGTCATCTTCGATTCGCTTTGCTTGTTGAAGAAAATCAGAACAGACTGAAAGCCATGAATGCTTGCGAATCAATCACGCCGAATTCGGGAAAACAAATTATAGTCTCATGGGTTGGTGTCTGGTGCGTTGTTGTCATAAAAGAAATGATTTTGGAAATATCTTTTGAAGTTTGAAATAGCTATCTTATTAATTAGAAATAATATAAAAAATTATATTTGTTTTCTTACTGACAGTGAATACATTGAAATTGAACGATATAAAAAGGTGACTTATAAATAATATTTATTCTTTTTTTTCTTTATTATTCAAATATGCTGTAGGTAAGACAATATATAATTTTTTTTTCAGTCTTCAGCAAAAACAAGCACACTTCGTGACTATTTAACTTATTACTGGCCGTTTGGGTGTTTGGAAAAACATAACTGACCTCTTCATTCTTAAAATTAATAATTATAGAGTTCCCATTGTGCAAGATCAGGGATAAAAATGCCCAATAACCAAGACATTTCTTTCAAACATATCAGCAAATCCATTTCCTGAATCGGCATGTGTCAGGGAAATCCCTATAAAAATCTCTCAGTGAAATGCGCCGAGGGAAACATTTGGCACATTTTTCCTCACGCGTCCCCGTGCGAAAGGAGGCTTTCACCGCGTATAAATCGTGTCTTCCCGTGGAAAAATAAATTGAAATGAATTCCAAATTTCTTGCCTTGTCGTTCTGAGATCTTGAAATTTTTTTTACATATCTCTTTGTATTGAAAAGTATTAATACTTTTGAAATACCTTTATCTAATCGTTTTTTTAATATCTTATGAATCGCCAATAATTAATATATGCTTCATAAAAGTATTACATTAGAATGTTGAAAAGATTTTTATTTATTTATTTGACAAAGAACCCTAATCTCCCCTTCGAAAATCTACTGTTTATCATGTTTATTCTGTTTTGATTTAAAAGATTTATAATCTAATAATTAATCCTAAGGAAACTTTTAGTACCTAAACGCATTTCAGTAATTATTATAATTATTGAAGTGCTTTTGTGAGTGAATAGTCACATTAAACAGGCAACATAAAACTTTTTAACCAGGGATATTTATTGATAGTAAAAAAATGTAGATCAATATGGCAATTATTGTAATGTTGTTTCTGTTCTAGTTATATTCTGTTCTTCGTGAGCAGCACGCAATATCTGAGATTCTATACAGTGTCTCACATAATGGTAGTAATGCTCGTTCGTAATTTTGAAACATCAGGACTGAAATGTTCATTTCAATTGAATATGATGCCAAAAAAATTGCCTTTTTTATTGAATTTCGACTGCTATTTCTCCAATAAAAGTAATTAATTTGTGGAGAAAAGAAGTTGTTCATTTCGTTCTTCATCCCAATTTTGTTGAATCTTTTGCTGAATGGTTCTTCACGAAAATATCCAAAATTTTAATTTGTATCCCTCCTTGTTGCTAAATTGCAAAAGGTAACATTATAAAAAGAAGAAGAAAGAACTTCTCCTTCTCAGTGACGTTTCGGAAAAAGAGCGGGAGCTCGAAAAATCAGCTTGTCATTTCAGTTTCGAGAAAATGGAATTTTAAATTCATTCTTGAAGTTCTTTAATAAAAACAGAAGTTTTTCACTAGAAAAACTCTTCATTCGATTTGCTGCCTACAGCTTTTCGAGCACAGTCTGTTGAGTTTATAAAATTTATAATAATTTTTTCTTAGCATTTCTTAGCTCCCTAAAACAAACGAATTTCATTTTAACATCTTAGATTTTATCTAGTACCAAATTGCATTTTGTGGAAAGCACAACAGAAAAATCGAATTTAATTTTGCTTATTTCGCGAGTCTTCATCTAGTTCTGTTCTATTCTTTTGAAAATTTTGTCTCCGGGACACACCTCTTTAATAATATTTCTTGAAAATATGCAAAAAAAAATGAAGAGTTCTTTGCAATTTCATAAAGTCATTAATTTTAAATTCAGTTTTATTCGGTCACCTGGCCTTCATTTTTATGATATAGATCTAATAATTTTGATTTTAAAAAATTCAGTAATTCCTCTTATTTGTGGCTTTTATGAATATTCTAATAGAAAAAGGATTCATTCTAATTTTTCTATTGATAATCATTTAGTACAGAGTGAGAAAATAAAGCCGTAGCATTGAATTTATCAAAGAAAAGAATCAACCAATTATTCTGTCCAAAGGTTAATTATTATTTTTAAAGTTAAGTTAAATTTTATTAAAAGCTTCATACAATTATTTAAACAATGCATACTTTTTTACATCTAAGGGAAGAGACTTACAAAGATCAAAATTAAATAAATTTTTCATAAAATATGTTTTTTTTTTAAATTTTTATCACATATTATAATTATAAAACGCTGAAATTCCCCGAAGTTTTTTTTTCCTCCTTTTGATAGAAATATCAAATCATTCTGGCGATCATATCATAATTCCGATTATATATATTGCAAAAGCCGTTGACTAATCATTTGATAAACGAATAGAATCTAGTTGCGTGGGAGGGATGGTGGTGTGGAAGTGCCGAAGAAAGAGAAATTAACTCCAAAATCAGCTTCATCATATGACCAAGATTCAAAATTACAAAATTAAGCATCTTTCCTTATCGTCAAAACAGGAGAGCTGGAAATCTATTTGACGAATCTGAAATGTTTGACGGTTAACGAAATATCTGATTTCCTTTGCCTTTCTATTTTGGACCAATAAACGATTCGCATTATTGAAAAACGTTTTAATATTCATTGAAAAACTCATAAAAAAGACTAATATTCGTTTTGAACCCCCAGTCGTGGGAGAACGTGATGTTTTGTTGTTGTTGGATTGAGAACTATGCGACTTTAAAAATAAAGGGTGATCTCACAACATAACAAAATTTGCGATTACAGATTTCCTCCCTCCCTCCAATTTGGAACGTATTTTCCGCGCTTGAACCATTAGCATGATTTTGGAATCTTGGAATATAAATCGCGTTTTATGCTCCAGGTGAGTAGCCACTTACTTAATAAGAGCATACAATGGGAGCAACGTTTAGATGAACTTTATTCCTAAATTTATCACTCTTATCAATAACTTATCTATTGAAACTTATCATGCAGAGCGATCAGAACTTTACTACTTTTTTCCTCCACAAAATATTAAAAATGTTTTATTTGTATTTTTTGAATTTTATTTATTTATTTTACCATTTTAGGAATTTCTATAGTAGTTATTCTATAAGCAAGGAAAAAGGCAATCCTTCTGTATGAAAGAATCTGGATAGGCGAAAATGTTATTTAAAACAAAGACACAATTACATGCTATTTGTGACGGGACAAAAGGGATTTTATTTATTTATTTATTTACTAGCCGCCTTTGGCGACCAGTCGGTTCGCCAATATTAATGCCGACTAAAAGGTTACATCATTTTTTATATAACTTGGTCTCATAATAAGTTTTTCAGCAAAATATTTTTAAGCTTCAAATTTCGATAGTTATATAATTCACTTATACTATTATGTAGGCCTTAAGCAGTCCTATCTTTGAAGTCCGCATCTCTCTCTGATTTTCTATCAGTGCACGTAAAATTCACTTTTAAATTAAATTGAAAATGATGAAACTTCAATTAATATAAAGACCTCTTTACTCAATCTAAACATGTCTTTAAATAAAACTAAGAACTGAAAGCAGAATAGTCCGACATTGAAGTTTTATGTTCAATACAGAAATTGAAACATAATTTTTTTTATAATTTATAAGATCTCAAGGAATTATTCAGCAAAAATTTCACAGGTTAATTGAAACCTTCAGTTTTTAATTTTATTTTTAGATGTATATAAATGCTCTCAATAATATTTTTTTAGGTTTATAAATATATTTCAAAAAATTATGGTTTAAATTCCTTTGGTCTTATAGATTCATATTTGTAAAATATTCTTAATATTTCAACTTCTAAATAAATAAATAAACATTTCTATCTTCTTCAAATCTGGCTGATTTATTCAGTTCTGAATATTGCAAGTTTAGAACAATCATCATTATCATAATCTAGACCAATTATTCTAGAGTAACCTTGATTGGTTTCTTTGAGATCTTGATAAAGTGATCTAAAATCGCCAGTTTTTACCGTAATAATTAGATTGAAATTTTCATAGATCGATCAGCTTTGATGATTGATTTAGTTGATTGGATTTTATTTAAGGACTTATTTAATTAAGGACTTTTGTCTCAAGAATTTATTATTATTTATGGACTTATTGTCTCAAGAATATTTTGTTAAATATGATTCACAGAGCAGATGATGTATGTAAAAATTTAATTTATCAGCATTTTTTCCCTAAATCTATAATTATATATTTCACTTGGACCAATTGCTAAGAGATTATTTATAGCTCTCCCCAAAAAATTAAGAAATTAGATGTTGGGCTCCGATTACAGAAGATGCCTTGTAGATTTTAAGCCATATTTGCCTTAAATAAAATTGTTTAGTTGGATTTGTAATATGTGTATAGTAAAATATCATAGAAAACGTTTCCATCCATTTATTTTCCAAAATTATCATGTTTCATATTTATCTCATTTTATACAGACACGTGCCGAAAATGACATTTTTATATATTTAATTTGGAATGATATTTGATTTATTTTTTCTCGTTAGAGAACACGATGTTGTTTTGGTAGAAAGTTTTGATGTCTCTGAAATATGCAGGTAAAAATAGTTTTATATGCTTTTACAAATTTTGCATTGTTAATTATTACGTATGCTTTTATTTCGCATGATTCATTAAAATGCGGAGAAAAATTACAATCACGAAGGTGAATGCTTTGATTTGCACAAAATATCTTCTTCACATTGCTTTTTGTTCTTCGTTTCTTTGAAATGACGTCATTTTAAAAGTTCGTCTAAGATTTCTTGCTTTTAAATAATTAATATCGCTCTCAGAAGATTATCGTTTGGTGCTTTTCTAAAAATTCTTTTTCAATTTTAACTGTCGCAGTTTTGTAATATATTTTTATTTTGTATTTTTATTTATTTTAATTCTTTAATTGAATTATTAAATTTGATATTGCAAACGATTTTCCCTTGCATTTATTGTTTAAAAACTATCACATTTCCTATTTAATTCATTTCATATAATCACGTGATGAAAATTGTATTTTTCTGTTTTAATTTTGGTAGTAATTAACTTTTTTAAAAATCAGAACTTCTGAAAATGTGATGGCAACATTTTATTAAAAGTTGTTTTTTTTAGATCCTCGAGAAGATAAAATTTTATTATTATTATTTTATTTTTTTTTTTGCGAAATAAATTGTTGAAAAAAAACGATTAAATTAAATGTTTAAAAATTCATTAAAAATAGTGTTTTAATTCGTAGGTCAAAACATTAGTATCATTGAAAAGCTAATTTTTTGAGCTTTAACTTGATGCAAAAATCAATTTTGTGCTGTAATATTTTCGGAAGTTATAGCGAAAAAACTTTAAAATTTGGTTTATTTTTTAATTAATTAAAATTTTAATTAGAAATTCAAAAAAAGGGCTCCGAGGTGCACATTCCCGGCACCCAAGGTATGCATATACCAAATTTGGTAGCTGTAGGTCGAACGGTCTGGCCTGTACATCGCCAACAGACATACACGCATTGTGCTTTATTATAAGTAAAGATTTATTTATTTTGATGAAAAATGAGATCTGCTTCTGAATTTGGAATCAGCACTAGAACGCGGTGGGTTTCGTGGACATGGCGACTGTTTATAGATTGGAATTCCAATCGAAGGATGTCGTTGCCACTACTTTACATGTAATTTCAGTCCTCAAAAGACATATTCTTCCATAAAAGTAATCCTAATGAGAAAAAAAATTAATTAATTGTGAAAGTTTCTTATTTTGGAAAAGTTAACAATTACTTTATCTGCAATTCTTCTAAAAAGTAATCAACATCCTTTGAATGAAAATGTTTTCAATTAATAACAACAGATATTCTCAAGGATCCATTAGAATTTCATGTAAACAAAAAGTAAAACAAACGAGATAACTTGATTTTCTAAATGTTTTTCGCTCTTCTTTGTTTATGTTTGTTCTAATTTTTTTTTCTTTTTCAGATTAATGATTATATGAGTTTATGAGGACATAGCAATTTTTTATGATATTTCCCTTTCAAGGTGTTAAGAAACTTTTGTAATGGAATTGCATAATTTAGCTTCTTCTTCTTGTGTTCAGCCGACCACCCCACCACCACTGAACGTAGCAGTTGTATAATTTAGCTGACTGCACAGAAGTAATACACGAGCTTCATCGCCTCAGTCAGAGATTTCAACACTTGCTACGCATAGTTACGTGAATTGCAATATTTTGATTTTAACTAAATTAATAGAAATATAAAGATATTTGTAAAAATGATGCAATTTATTATTGACAATTAAGTTAAAAATTTAAATATTTCTTTGTGACTGTGTCCGTATTCATTAAATGTAAAAAGGAATTAAGTTCATAAAAGGGTTTTTAAGCGAGAGTTTTTGATAAACAAACGCTATAGAAAGAACAGAGGATAGAATCTCAATATAAAACAAAGCATTGTGTGTAGTGTCATCTCAGTTATTCAATCTAAATTATTTTCAGTACTCAGTTGATTATACCTTAAAAATTCAGGGCTCTAAGTAAATAAACTTTTTTCAAACTTTCTTTTAATATGCGATTCTCTATTGCTAAAGTTCTATACATTTTGTTCAACTGGCATGTGCCGTGCATTATCCAAGTTTGAAATCAATGTGTCAGCAAATGGATAATCCTGTTTTCTTTGATGTACACACAAGGTAAGTGAGATTTCGGAAATCACCTCTTATTTGTGTATTTTGTTGTGAATTGAAAATCTTTCGACCTACACTGAGATGACACAAAGGCTTGGATAATGGAAAAAGTCACAACGATTTCAGGCCGCCGCGGCCTGGTGGCGTGGCCTCTGCTTTGAGACCAGAGAGTCCTAGCACCAATTCCAACGAAGAATCGCCGTTTTAATTTGCTTGGTACCCGTTCGATCCAAATATCCTGCTGCTGGTATGTTGAAGAAGTTTGGAAAGAGTAAGGAGGCTTGGCTTAGATATTGTCCTCATCATCTGACCTAAGCTGAAAATTACGAAGTCCTCCCAAAACAGCCCTAATGATACTTTAAAACGGGATTTTAATATAATTAAGCTGAACTAGACCACAAAAATTTCAAAATGCATTCAATCAAATTTTCCGCTACGTCTTCAGTGCAAGGGGTTACGTTGCATGCACAACATACCGACAATAACAATTTGCTTGAGCGTACGACAAATGATCAATACTAATAAGAAAAACAAGTGTCTCTCTTCTAGCTGAGCACTTGGACCCATAGCTACCGAATTTGACACGCACAGATAGTTTGGATGGTGAAAATAAGCATTTGCAGCATTTTTTGCAATTTTAATTCATTAAAAATTTAGCTAAATTTTTGTGTTTTTCCACAATAGTGTCTGAACAAATCATTGCACGAAATCAAATTTTACACCCTTTCATAATTTTAAAAATTATGTTTTTGAGTATACCAATTTAACGTAGTTGTATTGTGGAATTTTGGCAATTTTTTTTTAAAAAATTGCCTGGTTTCTAACATTATTACTCTAAAGTTAAAATCGTTGTCATTCTGGCATCCACTCGTATGATCTTCTCTCATGGTTCAAAGCTAAAGAAGAAAGATTATGTTTAATATGTGCATGTGATAGAACAAGACAAAAAGAAGAAAGAACAAAATTGCAACATGTAGAAGATTGATAAATCAAATATTTCTGTTTTTAATGACGATAAGTATTATCTCCATTATAAAGGTTCATGTATATGATAAACAGAATATAAAATTAGAAAATAGTAATTTGAAATAAATATTTTACGAACAATGTTAGGATAAAAATTAGCAAATAAGAAACTACACTTCAACAATATGTGAAGTGAAACTGCACATCGTTTGCGCAAACTATCGGAATACAAACGATGAAATCCGAATGAAAGAAAACGTATCTGTCAAAGTCAAATTATAGTTAACGAAATAAAAACGTGGAAATTACTTATCTGAAATTTTCAGAAACAAATACTAGATAAAGTCATTTTTTCTCTAAGAAATAGGTAATTAATATCAGAAAAAATATTTTAAAAAATTAAATGCATTTCGAGCCTTAAAATCGACTCAAAAGGATGGAGTTGATCGTAGTTACAAACATACCCAAATTCATTTTATTCTTTGCTATTTAATAACAAAGGAAAAATTTCCGTTTCAAACATTCGAATGCAAGTTGAAAAGTTGATCGAACAAATTCTAACCTATGGAATACTTAGTTCTAAAAAAACAACGGCTTTTCGTGGCGAAATGCTGCATCCATATAATATTTTTTTCGGATGCTCTCTGCGATTAGTCATTTAATTCAAAAATCACTTGCTGTCAGGTATATAATAAAAGAACAAACGTAACTATAGCAATCGAACATGGAACACGACAAATTTTAATTTAATATAAAAGGTGGATCTAAAATCGATGCATTCATGAAATTTGTCATAAATGGACAATCGTTTCGAGCACACTGTACAGAATGAAATAAATTCAGCAGGTCTCTTTTAGGGTAGAACTCGACTGCACTTCCGCCAACTGCATTCTGTCGGGTGTCCACCAGAAAGAGAGCCCTGCTCTACACACTGCCGCTATGAACGAAACCTATGTAAAGATGCATCTTTATCCCGTTTCACAGCAGTGCAACATTTCAGAGAAAATTAGTTTTGAACAAGGAAGATAGGGTTAGAAAGTTCAACAAAACGAGAGCATTTTTCAATGCTACGATTGCAATAGTTGAAATTTTATTAGCAGCATCTTACAGTATGCAAAAGAAAGAAGTGATTTGTTAGTTTTTGCCTACAGTGCTGTTGGCTGCTCGGTCGGCAATATTCCGTTTTCATTTCGCCTTCCAGATAAACAAGATGAGAATGATGGCTGGAAGACTCGATCCACTCCATTTCAGCAAAACCAAACGCGACAGAATGTGGTTGCAATCAGAACGCTATCGCAAATAGCTCTGCTCGTTTTTAAATTATTCTTTAAAAAAGAGATTTTGATATGTCACTTCTCCTTTCCAATTATTCGTTTCCAAAACAAAATTTGCGTTGAAGTAATTTCAATAATTTATGAAATATTCATGCTTTTCTATATCACTTAACCATTCGTTTCTTTCTCCTTCTATTATATAGCTATTTGCTTTGACTTGGGACATATCATACAGGCTTTTGCTCAAAATTTGGGTACTTGCGTATAAGACCCTCGATCTTTATCGCCAAATTTGAAGGCATCGCCAATGAGTTGCTAAACGGCCAATAATGGCAAATAAACGCAATTATTGAAAAAAAATTCCAAACCTTCCTTAACTGCCATCTGCCATTTTGTTGGTTTCGTTGGCGTCGACGGTCTAATACGTGAGTACCGAAATTTGTTTAGAGAAAGTGCTTACGAATAGGACAACCTTCTGCGCTTGTATTCGACCGTCAAATCACTTGCAAGCAGAATCGATGGCGAATTCGAGCCCCTCGTCTTCATGGTCACTGTGAACAACATGCTCGGAATCGCTAGTTTTTTGTACGCAATTCTCCACCCAGAACTATTCGCTCATTAGTTGGTGCGGCGTCTTCTTCACAGATTTTTGGATATTCATGGACATGATAACATCATCGTCGACGTCTTCGACAGTGGGCTCCGAAGGCCTTACAGTGCCAGAAAATCACAAAGTCTCGAAACATTAGCCCAACAAAAATACCTCATGGGTACTGAGAATGAAATTGCTTTGTCCGTGTGGATCATTACTATAAGCAGAAATGTTTCTTTCAGTATTATGGGTGTCATCTTCCCATAGGCCATGGTATTTCACTCTCTTTCTGGCATGTAATGCAATTAGTTTTTTAGAGTTGATTCGCTTTCTTTTTATTGACTTTGTCAAAATAAGTAAGAAATCATTTCATTTGAAATAACAGTTTCTTTTATAATTTATTTTCTCAATCTATAAAATTTCTTCTTAACTAACATAATTAACCTCACCTTGGAAAGGTAAGTTTTTCTGGAGACAATTTAACTTTTTTCTCAAGATTCTAAAAAATAAAATTTGATGTCACAGTAAAGAAAGTATAAATTTATATTAGGGAAGAATTTTAAATAAGGAGAGAAAACGACAATCTACTTGCGAAAATTTGTTCTTGCTATCCATCCATCCATGCATTAAAAAACCAATTCTGAAACTAAATCTAAGGAATAGACAAATTTTAAAAGTTTTTTCTAAAAGATGAATTATTTTTAAAAAAAAGAAGAAGAATGTTTCAAAACTGGTAAACTCTTCCATTTCAGCAGGAACATTTGAATTCCAAAGCATATAGTGTTCATTATTGATCCACGAGGCGTAAAGTTGGATTAGAATTTGATATAGAATTCCAAAGAGGGGACACCCCCAAATTTTCAAGCCTATTCTGTCATAAATTGTGGTGCTAGAGAACGCACTGTATGGCCTTGGTCTACAATTAGTCTTCACTTTGGATTTGAATTTAGCATTTTTACCGAATTTTTCGTCATCTTTGGCAATTTTTGGTGGTTATTCACCGACATACGGTTAACAGTATCCAAAAATCGAACTTTGTTTTGGATACGTTTTCCTCCATCGGTTAAAACAAAGAATTGACACAAAACTGCACTTTTAGTCACAAAGTTCCATACCTATGTAATAAAGTCATTGCGTTTTCGAAATATCGTGTTTGCAGTTTCTGAACGTACAGACCGACAGACAGTCGACCCACCCATCCTTGATTTTTGTTGAAATATTGATAGGATGTTATGTGTTAATGTGGATGTTAAATCTGTGTACCAAATCTCATCTATCTAGTTCACTTCGCTTTATAGTTATCAAGTGAACTTATATTCGAACAGTCGGATATGTGATTCATCACGAAACAGATTTTACTCAAAATTCAATAGAAATCAGCAAATTTGGGCACTTACATATTAGACCGTTGACGCCAACGGATTACTCTTTGGCGAGGGATTCAAATTTGGCTATAAACCACCGACGCCAATGAAATCAAGAAAATGGCGGATGAAAGTTCAGGTTTGTACATTTTTTTTTTTAAAAAATGACGTTTTTTGCCATTATTATCTACTCTTCAGCAACAGAAAGTATTTCTGAAACAGTTTCATTCAAATCGTAATCTGCGGTATCTTCAATAACGGATGACTGGATGTCATTTTTAAATTCATTAATGATTAATCGCATTTGCCGACCGGCTGTTTCACCGTTAATATCATTCATATTTGTTGCAATTTCCTTCCCATAATTTCGTCATATTTCCCACACATTAAAGCACACACAGGATTTGTTTATTACGAATACACGCCTCACTAATAAAGACAATTATTGTAGAACGAGATAAAATAGGGCTATTGGTTTGACATAATAAGTCAGTGCGAGCCTCTGGTTTCTTTAAAGTGTTTTATTCAACAGCAACAACATGACTAGAGAAAAAAGTTAGAAGTACAGTATGAAGAAATAGAATCACATGACCTAAAACAGCGCCATCTATAGGAAATGAATGTTAATTAGCTAAAATGGAAGTAAGAAGATGCAACATCCTCCAACCGCAAAAGGATAAAATTTTAATCTAGCTAAATTTTCAAGTTAAAAATTGAACATGAAAAATTCAAATGAAATTAGCTTGTTACAAATTCATAAAGCATCTAAATATGTGCTAAGGAAAAAAGTATTAATAACGACCAATGCAAAATTGATATTACAATTTAACAGGTTTGGCAGTTCTCAAAGTTTTACTTAGAATACCTGATGTTTCCAAACGAAACAATCTTTGAAATGGTCGAACCACCTCACCATTTTCAGTTTTGACTTTTGCAACTCTGGAAACACCATCACGTCCTTTATAGATTTCAATTATTTTAGCTAAAGGCCAATCAACACGTTTCTTACCATCAGAGCTGATTAATACCATACTTCCCACCTCAAGTGGGGTTTGATGGATGTGCCTGGAATGTTTAAGGAGAGGTAGGTAGGTATGTGGGATTTAATGGCACAAGGGCCAAGTTTCGCCATGCTGCGCCAAACGTTTGTTTAATAGACCATTGATACTAAAATACTCAATATTTTTAAAAAGTTATTCAGAAATTTTTTAAAAAAAGATTTATAAAAATTCAATTATAAAATATTTAAGAGATTTAAGCATGGTTTTTAAAATCGAGTAAAAGTCTCAGAAGAAACATTGTGACAAAACAACAGCAAGCACATCGAAGTGTGCTCAAAAAACACTTTGAAATGAGAAATGATGAAAAAAAACAAAAACAAAAGACAAATGCAATAAGTGGAATCCAATGCAAAACAAAAATTCTCCTGCTTTGCAAAAGGAGATTGCAGAGGGAAAAAATTCATTTCTTTTTATACTTGGTTGGAATGATATATTTAAATTGTGGTTTCTTTTCCCTAATGGAAGGAGGTGGAGTACAGACATCGTCAGACGTCTCTTCGAGTTCCTCACTCATTTTATACTCCAACATGTCTTCTGAAGAACTTGAGATAGTCATTTCTGTGTCGATTTCAGGTTGCAAGACAGATGTATCTTCTGATGTGGAGCCGTTCAAATGTTCAAAATCAGGGTTTTTCTCAATTTTTCTTTCTGTAGCAGAAGATTTGGCATCTTGCACTGTAGCATAATTTGATATTTGGCGGGGTGAAGTTTTCCAGAATTTGGAAAATGATCCTTTTCCTGCATGGGACGTAGGAGAAACTTGTGGAGGCGATTTGTTTTGTTTTGATTTTATTTTTGTGTCCTTTATTTTTCTTCTTTTTTTCACTTGTTTGAAGCCAGTAAGATTTTGGGAAGCAGAAGCACGTTCTGAAACATTCAGACAGGAAATTTTTTCAGCACTTACTTTGGGCAAATATGCAGTTAAAAATGATTCCGAATATCTGGGGCAAGTTTCAGTTGGAATGTAAGACTTTTTAAAGGCAGAGGAATCAGTTGGCAGATTAAATGAAATCACTTGCGTACTTTTAGTTTCACAGATATTCTTAGTAGCATCTGCGTAAGTCAATCCAGAAGTAGTTGAACGTGCTTTAACATTTTGCTTAGCTTGAATATAAGATATGCCTTTGGACACTTTTTCAGAGACTACTTCCTTTTCAAAATGCCATGAAGGACATAAGCGAGAAAAGGAAGTGTGTTTCCCTTTACAATTAACACACTTTTCCTGTGCGGTACATTCTAAACTTTCATGTCCACTTTCGGCACAACGGGCGCATGTAAGAGGCACGAGGCTTTGGAATGTCCAAACCTCTGGCATTTAAAACATCGCAAAGGGTTTGGAATGTACGGCCTAACTGGTAAATTCATATATCCAGCTTTAATAAAACCAGGCAATTTTGATGAGTGAAAAGTAAGAATGAGATGTTTCGTACCGTGTAATTGTCCATCCTTCCGTATCGAGATACGTCGAACGTTAGTAACTCCTTGGTTGTTCAAATCGTTGGTAATTTCTTCAACTGGTGTATTAAACAGCTCTCCGCAGGAGATAACTCCTTTGGAAAAATTCAGAGTTCGATGTGGATTTACTGATACTGGAATGTTTCCAATGGATTTTATTTTCGCTATCTGTTGTGCTTGTTTTTCAGAAGAGACTTCAATAAGCAAATCCCCGGAGCGTAATTTTCGAATTGAATTTACTGAACCTAATTGACCAGATATGCCTTTTTCTACTAAAAAAGGGGAAACTGAATGAAATGTCTGATTGACAGATGATATCTTTATAACAAAAAAAGTGTCGAAATGCTTTTGAGAGGAAGAATTCTGTTCAATATGATGCCCACTGAAGGGAGATTTCTTTTTCTTAACCATGCAAGAAAACTAAAGAAATTCGGGACCCGACGGCACCGCCCACCACGGAGCCCAACAAGGAAAAGCAGCCACCGGCTCTGGGAGTCCCCAGCCTCGGCACTTACTTTGGCACTAGCCAGGACCTATACGCTCAGAGTCATCTCCAGAAACGTTGACCACCCTTAACGCCAAGCTCCAGAGATTGACCCTTTCGCTTGATCCCTAGCAAACTAATCACACTGTTAGCTTACCAGCCGAATTGATGCACCGGGGATCAACAGTACACCACCCGTCTAATGGGTTGCCAAGCACGGCCAACACGTGGGTTTTCTGGCTGTCCATGAGAAGTAAGAAGCAAACAGAGTGGCGACAGCTTCTCATGGAGAGCTCCCTCGCTTGTCGTCGAGGGATAGAAAGACAAAGCAGACAGCAGAAAGTGTAGGAGAGAATACATAATAAAGGGAGTAAAGATCCCTGGGAACCTCGGGATTGGGACACCCGTACCCACCTAAAGAAGGTGAGCTCCTGAGGGGATGTTTAAGGAGAGAGAGATATTCCTTTTGAAAACGCGTCTTAAGCTTTTGTTTAACGGACTGGAAGTGTTTCGCACGTTTGCGTGGGTTCAGCACATTCTGTTCAAGATCCTCGACTCTGAATTCAGTCTGATCCTGTAAAAAGAGAGAAGGTGTTAGTGGCACAAGATCTGATGGCTCTTCGGAGAGGTAAGTAAGAGGTCTGCTGTTGAGGATGGCTTCACATTCACACACAACAGTATACAGTTCTTCGTAGCCAAGACTTGCTTTTCCCAAATTCCGTCCCAACAATTCCTTCAACATTCTTACCACTCTCTCCCACCAACCTCCCCACCAAGCGGCAGTAGGTGGATTAAAATGCCAGGAGATCTTTTTCAAATCTGGATGAGACACAATTTTACTCCAATCTGTATTTTTGAACTCGTTGTTTGCACCAATGAAATTGGTTCCATTATCAGAGTAGATTGTTTTCACTCGCCCTCGACGCAAGATGAATCGTCTCAAAGCAAGAAGAAAAATTTGTGTGGAAATGTCCGAGACAAGCTCGAAATTCACCGCTCGGTACACTGCACACGTGAAGATAGCAATCCAAACTTTATCACGATTTCGAAGAACCAAGGGACCTGCTAGGTCTACTCCAGTTGTTTCGAAGACGGGTGGCATTCGTACACGTTCTTCAGGAAGAGGAGCAAACATTGCATTAGCAGGTTTGGACTTAAATCTTTGGCAAATTATGCATTTGGATACAACTGAACGAACAGTTTTCCTAGATCGCAAGATCAAGTGTCTCTCACGAAGGATTGTGACTAGAGTTTGTACACCTACGTGATTAAAGGTTCGATGAGTTTCCTCTATGAGTTTGGAAACAAGCTCATGCTTGTCTGGCAGCAGGATAGGACGCCTGAAAAAGTCATCATCATCTGTGAAGATTAATTTTGTCTCTACTCTAAGAATACCATTGGAGTCCTGGTATATGACAAAGTTAGGAGGAATTAATTTGCGGGTTTTTCCGAATGTCTCTCTTTGTATGTAAATGTATATTTCAAGCTCAGATTGGGCTATCTCTTCGTTTGCTAAGTTCCCCTTTAAGATGGTTTCACTACGATTATTTATCAAAGATTTAGCATTAGAAATAAAAATTTTTACATAAGCCAGAATTCTAACATTTGTTGAAAATTTTGAAACTCTATTAGTCCAATCAAAGAAATTGGATGCGGAGTTATTTAAGGAGATACTTGACGTAACAGTAGGTTTTAACTCAGTGGTTGCCAGTTCCAATGCATCGGAAAAATCACAGTTCTCAGTTTTTGGCCAAGAGTTTCGATTTTCTAACCATTTGGGACCCTGCCACCAACGAAGACAAAAGAGAGTTTGAGCGTTGCATCCACGAGACGCAATGTCTGCTGCATTCATTTGAGATGGTACGTAATATCAATCATCTTGTGAAGAACTCGAATGAATTTCCTTTATTCGATTGTTCACAAAGGTTTTCCATGTTCCAGTATTCTTTACCCAACAAAGAACCACTTTAGAGTCAGTCCAGTAAAAGGTTGGGATACCAGAGATGTTCAAGGAAGTTTTGACTGTCTGGACCAAACGAGTACCAATTATAGCAGCAAGGAGATCGAGTTTTGGTGTAGACATTTCAGTTTTGATTTTAGTGATGGGATCCTTTCTTAGAGGAGCGACACGTGATTTTGCCTGAACTAATCTAATTATAACTTCATCTTCGCACTCGATACGCAAAAACACGCACGCTGCAAATGCTCTCCCGCTAGCATCTCTAAACATGTGAATGGCAATAGTTGACTCATCAATTAATCCCCCGAAATAACGCGGAGTTTGAATAAATTTCAAAAAATCCGTTAGAAAGCCAAATTTTAAATTCCTCTACAATTTCAGAGGGAAGTTTATGATCCCATCCCAGCTTATCGTTTTTCCACGCCTTTTGCATTAGAAGCTTTGGAATGTGTGTTACGGGTGCGTTAAAACCGATTAGATCGAAAAAATTTTGCGAAATCGACAAAAGTTGCCTTTTTGTACATTTATCATTAATTTCAGTTGTGATCCAGTTAACATCACACGCAATTGTATCTGAATCGGGATACCATAAAAGACCAAGTACAGGAGAATATCTACAATCATTTAAATCCCGATTTTCACTTTGAGAAGAAAAAACCCATCCCGTAAGCTCAAAACCAGCTTGGGACATTACTTGACAAGCCGTCTTTGAAAATTGTTCCGACTCGAGATTGTTTTGGACGCTTGTCACTACGTTGTCAACGTAAAATGCATCTTTCAATTTTAGAGCGATATCATTCCCATTTTCTTTCATTTTATCTAGGTGGTGATAAATTGTTGCCATAAGCAAAAATGGACTTGATGAAAGGCCAAATACCACTCTACAATGCCTGTAGATTTTAATTTTGCGTTTTTCAAAGTCTTCCCAGCAAAGAAAGCGAAGAAAATTTCTGTCGGAAGGAGATACGCTTATTTGAGGAAATGCTTTGTTTATGTAAGAAATCACGCCAATTTTGTTTTTGCGAAATCTATTTAAAATATTTTAATCATTTCAATATAATTCGGACCTGTAGCTAAACATTGATTCAAGGAAACGGCATTTTCATCTTTGGACGAATTATCGAACACGGGCCGTATTTTAGTTGTTAAACTAGATTCCTTAAAAACAGCTCTGTGAAGGAGGTACCTGCATGTCTTTTCATTTTCTTTTTCGTTAACTGATACTAGTTCTATGATCTCCTTTTGTTCCCATTCCTTAAAAATGTTGTCATAAGACTCAAATTTTCCAGTCGCGATAAGTTTAGAAGTCATGGAGCCTAAACGTTTCTCCGAATGATCTCTCAAATCACTTAAGTCAGGATGACCTTCAATCCATGGAAGATTTACTTCGTACCTACCATCACGAAATTTAACAGTTTTTTTCGAAAAAAGACAGTTTCACTATCGATTTCCGTTTTTGTTTTATTTTCTACGGGATCTCTAATACCAAGAATATCCAATGACCAAAGGTCGCAAATTTTGTTAGCACTATGCAGCAAAATTATGGGCATAGCATGAGCAGAACTAGTTTTAGATGATTCTGATTTCCCCATTACTACCCATCCTAAGTACGTTTGGACAGCAGTTAAACCATTGGACTGTTGACTGATACAACCAGTCAAAAGTTTTCCTAAATAATCAGCTCCAATAAGGACCGATATATCCGAATTATCATTTTCACTATCGGATAAATAAATACCAAGTTTAGTGAAGCATTTTGTATCAAATTTACTTATTTTAGGAACGGTACCACAAATAGTTTCTTAGTCCAACAATACTACTTCACACGAAAAATTTCCGCGTATTTCCTGAAGCTCACACTTTAAAGCCGAATGCTTAATTTTTTCAGTTTCTATACCGCCAAATAAACTATGCGTTAGAAACTCAGAATGGTCATGTTTTAAGTTTAAATACTCTGCGACATCACGAGCTATATAGGAACGCTGCGACGCCGAATCGCATAAACAACGAACAATCTTTGTCCTGGAAGGACCTGACACTTTTATTTGAAGCGTTTGTTTTATTTGAAGCGTTTGTTTGACGAGCTATGACTCACGACACTATTTGTATCAATTTTGTTAATGCATGCAACAGATTCTTCCCCTTTGCTTAAATTGGGGCATAATATCGGATAATGTTTTTTGGTACAGACTATGCATCGAAGCTCATTGTACATTTGTCAGCGCGGCAATTAATTCTTAAGCAAGCTAAACATCCCTTTGCCCTAAGTACCTCATCCCTTCTCTCCTTTAATGTTAACTTTTGAGCGGTGAAGCAGTCACTACTTCTATGCGTGGGCTTTTCGCAGAATAAGCAATATAACTCAGCCCTGTTACGTTTATCATAACCTCTTCGGGCATCTGTTTTTGTTTGGGTTAGTAATGCAGCTGCAGTCGGGGCAAGAGGCGCCGAATTTATTTTATGATCGGATTCAGTTTTATTTATTTTCCTTTACTTTGGTTTTATCCATTGAGCAAAAACCCTTAGCTATTCGAATCCGTTTACTGCCTATTACTTCATTCCGAAGAAACTGCATGAGGTATTCAAGGTCATTATTCATATTTCCTGAACGAGAAGTTGAATTCCCCTCTCTCTCCCACGCAACGAAAATATCTTCAGGAATAGAAGCTTCAACTACTGGGTGAAGAATGCATGCGTATTTCTCTTTAGTTACACCCAAATTTTCTAAACAGCGCAAATGCGCATCCAATTGATCTACTAAGTTAATGAAAGGCATGTTCTGCGATTGATTTAAAATAAGTTTTAACAGTTCGCGCACATACAATTCAATTAACATTTTATCATCAGCAAAACGTGCTTTTAAATTTTTAATTACAGATTTATATTCATTTTTAGAAACTTGATACGATTGATCAAAATCGAAAGCCTTACCCTGGGCATCAGATAGGCAAATTTAATGTCGTCCTCCAATTTAGGATCATCATCAATTTTTTGGAACATGGTCCAAAAAGAAAACCAATTCTTGGGATTACCGTCAAAAGTTGAAAGTTCCAGTTTAGGCAAATTAATGGAGATTCGATCGGTGGAATCCTTCGGTTTATTTCGATTTGCACAGCTTTGCAGGAACTCTTCAAAGCGAAGTTTCGCAGAAGTAAAATCATCACGATAGTTTTCACACCTCTCAAATTCAGCCTCTATGATCTCGGCAGAAGTGGAAGCCTTACTTTCGGCTGTTTCTCCGGTAGTTGAAGAAAGATATTGGATGACTTTCTCGTCATTTCCAAACAGCCTCCTAGATTTTTCTTCCAACATAGAAAATGCGATGGATGCCTCCTTAACATTGTTGGCTGCGATGCATGTATCCAGCTCTTTAATCGTTTTTGTTACAGCAGTCCGCAAAACTTTGCGTTGAATCAAACAGCTGTCATCCATAATTCCTTTTCGGAAATTCCAATTTGAGCGGGTTGCTCGAAATTCAGTTGCAGCTCCAAATACTGCGCGAATTTAACGTTGGGCGCCAGTTGTTGTAGCACGAGATAAAATATGGCTATTGGTTTGACATAATAAGTCAGTGCGAGCCTCTGGTTTCCTTAAAGTGCTTTATTCAACAGCAACAACATGACTAGAGAAAAAAAGTTAGAAGTACAGTATGAAGAAATGGAATCGCATGACCTAACACAGCGCCATCTATAGGAAATGAATGTTAATTAGCTAAAATGGAAGGCAGAAGATGCAACAACAATTCTTATGGCGTTATTACTAGACGTATTTGTGTGGTTATTCTATCTTCTAAATTACGCTGTATTGCAATACATTTTATTCGTCTTGTAAACTGCATAGGCTTTAAAAATAGGCACCTTTTGTTACGGAAAAATTCTCCAGCTGGTTCGCTTTTTTTTTCTAGAGGGTGTATGGAGTTTAGACATCAGCAGGTCTCAGTAAAATCAACAACAACAATGTTTATTAACTCACGAAGACAATAACACAAAGACAACGAATACACAGAAGACAGATATATAGAGCCAAGACGAACGCAGGACAGCACACTACAGCATAGAGTAGCCCATAAGTAATAATTGACCACAGTATTTAAAGAGGCCAGATAGAATCCAGGAGAGGGGTTTGTTGGAGCTTCACTCTACGATCTCTCCAGACGGCTGAAGTTACCACTGCCTCTGTTTTAACTGCCGACTCACTACCACTCGACTGTCTACATTAAACGCTATATGTCGCTGCTTCCAAAGGTAGACAGCAGAACTGGGCTCACAGCAGTTCAACACTCGCTTGAACTATGCACAACGCTGGCACTCCGGCGTTGCTTCGCTATCCTCTCGAAGACACGTCACTTGTCTTCTATGTTTAATTCAATTCACCGCGCATACCGTAGCTTGAATCTGCCAGTCTTTTATAGCTAACCGGAATTTGGTCCAGAGCCTTCTAGGCTAATGAGGACGCATCTCCGTTTTTATTGGACGGATCGTAAAAATGCTTAAAGTTCTCAGCATTATCCATTTTATCGCCAAATAGTCGTCAAGCTCTGACATCACTAACGGGGCACCCACTCAGCACGCAACAGGGCTGATCGTAATACAGCATTTCTTAAGATGATAGTACTCGTGCTGGGAAGCAAAACTACAGGTTAGTAACAAATGGAAGAAAAGCAGGTGATTAAATAATTGATGAGACAATGAAAACAGTTTAGGTTTCATTCATAACAATGAAAATTTTGTTGTAAAAATTTAATAAGTTTTGATTGATTTTTTACTCATCCTATAAGTGTACATCTCTCTAAATGTGCCCCATGTTAAACCCTCTAGTCTATAAAGAGCCAATACAAACACACCCACGTTCATCTATATTACTATTAGAGATGAAGCATTTATCGGCATAAATATAGAATCGTAGTATTTATGTCTTGATATAATTTCATCGGTAATTTTAAAGTGTTTTATTGCATCTACTGAATAAGAAGCTTTAACTTCCTCATTCTCATGATTGGAAAGTACTCCTCTTTCCCGTGTTTCGTGAAATTTTGGATCTGAAGGATTTCTTTTTTGGAGAATACGACCAAGTAAGTGCACGGTATTAGGTGACTTTTTATGTATAACCAAGTCCATACAGTTAACGGGTTCCTGTAGTGGGTGTATAGAAATGTATTAGTGCGAATCGATTATTTTCCAAATCCAAATTTAGAATTAAATTTTATTGTCTTTCGAGAAATTTATAATGACTCTACTTAGCAATGATTGTTTTTTTCTGTCTCCTTTAAAAAATTTACATAAATATGTCGATTGGTTTCTATAAAATAAATCAAAAATAATTTATTTAAAACTATTTATTTGATTTTTCTCATATTTTGCTATTTAATTGAAATATCCATGTTAGTTCTTTTAAATTAAAATGATGTAGATACTCCAATGTAGATGTAGAAATTTCAATTTTTTTTTCAAAAAAATTGAAAAAATTTTACAAAACATTCAGAATTCAGAAAATAGCATTAAGTATAAAAAAAAAATTTTGTATTAGAATGATAATTAATCGTTCTATCAAATGTTTTCTTCCGATCATTAAAAAAATACTGTATTCAAAAACTCGTAAAAAAATATAATCCAAAACAATAAAAAATATTGAACAAAAAATTTAATTATTCGATTTCAAACTGCATTAAATTAGTGCTACGATATTATTGTGCTAAATTTCACGGCTGTATGGTCGATAGATTCATCTGGGCCCATCCAAGCAAACGCTTCCGTTTATAAATATAAATGATATTTTTTCATTAATCGAAAATCCTTTGAACGTCATTGACTTGCGTCATTCCTCAATTACTTCAAATTTTTGAGATGATAATTTATTTTAAATCTTAATGAAGCAGTTTCAAAAATAGGCGCCATTTTGTTATCTTATCAAAACATTGATTAATTTTAGAAACATTTGATAACTTTTAGAAAACCAAATGCCTGAAATTATATGCCTTTAGTCCATCATCTCAAAACTGGAAGTCGACTAAATTTTCATAACTGAATATTTACAATCTAAAAAAAAACTCAAAACTACTTTAACGTAAAAAATTAAATACAATTAGAATCACCATTTTTTACTGAATGAAAATTTCTGCTCTCAGTTTATTTTAAGTGCTCTCAGGAAATGAGGAAAGTGAAAGTGAAACTTCAAGGAAATTTTTCATATTTTAAAGTATGTTTATTAAACGCGATATTTGTCTGCAAGTGCTGCTTTTTTTATAAATTAAAAGTTTAAATAAATTTTAATCAATAAAGAGAAGAGTAATACAATTTAGTGTACATTTTTCAGCCTGAGAGAATCGTAATAGGCTGCGTTTTCTATGCATTGCATTAAGCCGATTCGGAGTTTCCCCTTTCCTAGCCACATCTGTGTCTCTGACTTCCTGCATTATTGCTCGTGCAAGCGCACTCAGCTGTACTTAGAAAAGAAACGAGATAAGATTTTTTTTTAAAAAAACTTTTTCTCTCTCAGATAAAGAGTTTAGATCATTCATTCGATGCAACTAAACTTGAAAGCGACATTTGTTTTGTAGAATTCGGCAGGAAAACTTTCATTTTGAAGTCTAACGTAAAATTCGTCTCCTTACTTGGAAACTGAAGTAATCTGAAATCTATAATGTATTAAAATAGGTATGTACAGTTGATTTAAAGTTCTTAATTTAATTTTATTTCCTACTTTCTTGGAAAAAAACAGTGTATTGGAAATTTTGTCACCACACGCTCACCTTAATTTGTTATTAATGAGTACCTAATATATATATTAACTTAATTTTAGCTTTTAAAAATATCACTAGTTTAAGATAAAAAAGATTAAAATGAAATCAGTTATGCATATCTCAATGTATCATGTCAGAACATCAATTCTTGAACGACCAAGCACCATGTACTCGTGCAAGTTAAATTATACTTTTATTCACTTTAATCGTTTCACTGAATGAGTCGCTTTAGTATCGCAAACGATGCAAAAAAAAAACCTTTGTCTCGCATTTTTTTAAAAAAAAAATCACATTTTCTGTTTATTTCATTTCATAGATTCAAAATGACATTTTCCAGGTTTTATTTGGTGTAGTCATTAACTTATTTTTTTTAGATCAGAGCTTTCGTATATGCGATGGCATCGCGTTATTAAAAGCTAGTTTTTGAGATGCTCGTGCTGATAATAACATTTTTATTTTTCGCCTATGAATTTTTGTTGAATCCAAAAACCTCATCATTAAAACAACATCATGTTCCTACATGATAAAAAAAAGTCTGATTATCTTTTAAATAATCGATAATAATCATTAAAGCATAATCTTTCTATAATAATCATTAAAGCATAGCTCTGGACTTCGAATCTTTTGAAGTGAAAGTGGAGAATGGTTGTATCAGAAAAAGAATCGATTGCGTATGAGAATAAACTGTATGTGATTATTGAATTTATTATTATAACAATGATTGGCTCTTCGCAAATATTATGAGATTTTGCATTTCATTTTTTAAGAAAATGCAATTATGACCGTTAATATGATTATTCTATACTCTGGAACGACTAGAAATTATGTTTAATTTTAAAAAAAATAAATTTTTGGTCAGAGTGCAACGAAAAAGTTTTGAAATTATAATTTATAGACATAATATACGCCATATTCTTTTGGACAAAAACATAATTCAGTGAATGTTAAAATTAGATGTTATATTCATGTTTTTAACAAATATTGTGTATTAGAATACCAGAACAACATTGTAAATTAGAATTTAAAGAAAATCCTTTATTTGAAAGCAAGGCCCATTTAAAACAAATAAATAAAAGCGATAACTAAATATACATATGTAATACTTTAAAATCTAAAATAAATAATTAATTCCCAAAGTTTTATCTTCATTTAGCCCATATTAGATAGATGATTTTCATGTTCATAAAATAACAAAATAATAATCGAGCAGAAAATTCTCCTTATATTTAAATGACGTTTTTTCCTTCATATTTATTTTTTCTTGTGCTCATAGAGGGCAGCATGTTTCTGAAAAAGAATTTAAAAAGAGGATGACAATAAATGGCGTGTGATCGTAGCTCTATTTTTTTCACAATTTCTAAATGAAAAAGATTATTGTAATCTCCATCGCAAAATAGTTAAATAAATCCAAGTTATTATTAATGAAGTTGAAAAAAATAAATATTTAGGATTTTATTCTAATTTCTTGGCAATTCTTTCAATTTTCATGTTTGTAAAAATACAAAACTAATAAGTCAATGAAAAAAATAAAAATATGATGAAAAATTATATTTTCAATTATTAATAAAGTTTATTGATTGAAAATAAGGCGTCTCGATCGAATTACATTTTGATTGGAATTTATAAAAATAAACAAATCGAAACAAGAAATAATTGAATAAACTCAATTAATTCATTAAATATTTTAGGAACATAGATTGAATTTATTTCCTGAATCTTTTTAAAATTTTATTCAGTACTACCAACATCAATCAAGATATTTTATTTAATTTAAATAAAAAAAATTATTTTGTTCAATTAAACAAATTTAATTTTAAACAAAATATTAGAATTAAAGAAAAACTTTTCATAAAATCTAAATAATATCTAATAACAAGAGAGAGTCTTTTCATAAAAAAAGTTTTGAAGCGCCAAATCTTTTTAAAGTTATATATTCACATAACTCTAAAAGATATGGTTAGCAGTATAATTTTCACATAATGCTAATGACTTAAGTTTATCGTGTGTAAAAAAATGCACCACTGAAATTTAGTTTTAAAGAAAACTTTTCATGACACAATCCAAATAATATTTAATAATAGGAGCGAGCATTTTTTTTTAAGTATTAAAGCACCATATTTTTTAGAGTTATAAAATACCACAGTTGGACACTTGAAAATTGTAATTAGTTAAGAATTGTACTAGAATATTGTCCACAGTTTGAATAATCTGTGAGCATAATTTAAACGTTAAATTGCATGATGTTTAGCATTAAGTAAGCTTCAAATTACAGCAATAAAATGTCACGCAAGCTATGCGCCCTCTAAATATGTAGAACTCTCCATACCCAAGCAATTCCTTCCTTTGCCTATTGAATAATCGGACGCTGGTGAAAGTAAAATTTTCTTAGAGGACTTTGAAAGAGGAAAGTTCTTTAAAACTGAAATCAATGGGATTTTCATTAACCAATATGAACTCTTAACCTCAGTTTTTTAATATATCGAAATATTTTTGAATATTCCGCAGCTCATCTTTGAATACATCAAAAAGTACATACATTTTCAAGAATAGAATTATAACCGCAATTGAATCTAAAATAGCATCTGTTGGATAAATACCTGTCCTTTTGCTTACTAGACAGACGGTTAATATTTCATTGTTTTTCAGGTCTTAATTGTATGCGGTTTATACAAAATCTTTTAAAAAGAAACCACTTAAGCAGGCGAGCAATTTTCTACACATGTTGAAATTATTTTGAAAATGGCTACCTGTCTGGAAAGTTTGGAGTTCAGTGACGCCGAAATCGACGATATACGCCTGAACAGGAACAAAGCCCTTTGCGAAGAAGTTCCCGGAATAAAAACCCGAAGTTTAAATGAACTGAAAAGACTGCTTTCAAGTATGTGTGGCTTATCTGCTGACGGAAATAGTTTAATTTCGATATCATTTTGGCAATAGTCTAAATAAGCGGAAATCTTTAAAAAGTGAATCAACGAATCTCGAATTGGGTGGCATTACTAAATACAATAAAAAAGAAATAGCAGTTTTTTAATATATGACTTACGGTGGTTTTTTTTTTCTTTCGTTATCTTTATTTATATCTAATTATTTTTTTCACGTTTATTTCTGAAATTCGCTTTAGTAAAATTTCCTTCGAGACTTCTTCTTCGCTTCTGAATTTTTGCATACTTCGTGGGAAGGGATAAAAATCCCTAACTCTTAACACATTCTTTTAACCTCTTAACGCCCGGATAATTTTCAAGAAGCCTATCATAAAAGTGTCTTAGTTTTATTTAAGAAAACTATATAAAAATAAGTATACGAACAACATATGCATTCAATTTTTCATTTTCAATAATTTTTAGATTGAAATTTTTATTAAAATTTTATGAAAAGCTAACATTAAGGCTTATTTTGACTGAATGTCGGTTTTCCAGCAAGCAGTGAAAATTTAAGAAATACGTCTTTTAAGCATTAAAAGAAAATTTTATTAATCTTAAGTCTAATATAAATAAAGATTAGTTCATTTTTCTTGTGTGGTAAATTTCAAAGCATGAGATACTGAGGCCAACGTCACAATCTGGACAGCAGTACCGAGTTTCCTTCCTGCATCTCTTATTGTTTTCGTCTCTTTTGGACATCAAACTTAACACTCCATAATGAACACAATATTAAAAAATATATTTTAACACAGAACACAAACCACGCGTAACGAAATATCTGGGCGGGCTCTGGGCTAAGATTGCAAAATACATATCACAAGTGTACATTTTCTATTAGAGCTAACACATGGTTGATAATAATCTGCAATTACATTTAAAATAGACTATTACTGCCCTCTGGTGTATAAAGTGAGAAATAAAATGTCTTCCGGGCAAAAGAAATGAATTGGTATTAAAACCAATTCATTAAATGCTAAACGATTAAACGTTTTGTCACATTATTATTGAACACCCCAGCCCTGTCACTATCACGGGCGGCAACCCAAGCCCGTCCGTTTCACGGGGGCGAGAGTTAAGAGGTTAAAGATACCCAAATGTTCCTATTCTTAACCGACGCGTATCAAAGAAATCCCTATCAAAATCTCATAATAATATCACAGAGGGGGAAAATTCGGTATCTTTCGCTCTTTTGTGCTCTTGTGCAGTGAAAAAATGGATCCATGTTTTACCTCTTTATATTTCTATCTAAATTAAGCCTTCCGGGATAGAATAAATCAAAGTCCAAAATTTCAAAAATGTCTTCTATTCAGCTACGTAACTGCTAAACTATGTTAACGTATGTCTGAATTGATTTTTTGTGCTTTAATAAAAAAGAGCTTTAAAATTATTTTAATGAAATTTGTTTTACACTTTTGTTTCTTCAAAAATCTTAATTTTTTTTATCATGTCTTCTTGACATCACCGGTTTTCGACCGTGCCTCGATGACAATTTTCTGCTCCAGTTCCTCATCTCGTCCAAGTATCGTCCCGACGTCGCTCTCAAGTGGCTGAGGACCTATTACACTAATCGGAACCTTCATCCGGAAATTTTCCGAAACTACCTTCCAAGTAACACTTTATCAGCTCAAGCTCTTCACCACACAAAGGCCCTTCCCTACAGGGCCGAAAATTTATCGGCTGTGGTTATTATTAAACTAGGTGAGTCTCAAGAGTATTCCTTAAATTCGGCAGAAGCGAACTTTTGGAAGATGAGATTGCGGTTTCGGATACCTCTTTTGGAGCATTTTTTAATTATTCTTATACGATAAACAGTTTTGCGAATAATTAGTTCTTTCGAATAATTATTTCTTTTTTAACTTCAAAATACATTACAGCAATAAAAACTATTTCGAAATCATTTAAAATTTAAAACTAATTCTTTTATGCGATTATCAGTTTAAAAAAAGAAAATTTTCGTCTTTTATTAAATGTGTTTTATAGCTGCACTTTTCATTGTTGTAAAGAAGTTTTAATTATTTCCCGTAGCTACAGCGTTGCCAGTCTTTTTTAATTGTAATGAATAAATTACTTGATAAGGTAGAGTTTTAGTAAAGATTTTGACTTATTTCAATTTTAAACTTACTTGTAATTATTGTTTTAAAAATTCTTTTAGAGCTTGTATATTTGTAGTCACGACAACTCAATAGTATAATTCGACTTGAAAAAAATTGTATTCCCCTTCTTTAAACTTCATATGGTGCTTTTCTGTTTTTCTTCATTAAACTTTTGTCTTTTGAATAACAAACTTTTCAAAAAAAAGTAAACAAAAAAAAGTAAAAAAAAGTAAAAAAAAAACTAAAAAAGAGTAAAAAAAAGTAAACAAAAACTTTTTTTAAAATATAATAAAAATTATTCAGAATAACGCAAAGCATTTGCACCCTCTCTGATTTTAAAGATTCCATTTCCACGCAGAGAACTTCCTTTGATCGTCATTTGTTAGAGATTTATAGATTTTTTTAAACGTCGTCAAACTTCTGAATCACTATGTACTTAAATTTAAATTTTCAAGAAAGATTAACGAATAAAATAATTTATGTTGTTGCTAATTATGGCCCTTGCCATGGATAAGCCCCACTGATACATAAGCAGATTTTAAGCCGGAGATATGCGTCTCTTGTTTTACACGTAGCGCCATCAAGGGTCAAGAGTACGACTTAGCTACACACACGTCACAGCCCTTTTAAAGGGGTGGACTTCATTTGTCTCAGACCGTAATTTAGACCTGGAACAGAGAACGATCACCTCTTTTTCAGTACCCCCAGTGGTATTACACCCGACGTGGTGGATTTTGCGACCACGACATATTTAACGAGCGCCATTCGCCACACACTCGGGAAATCTTTTAGCTGATGAGTTTTGAACTTGTAACCTAAGGTGTACGAGTCCAACGTTGTACGAACCAGGATATCCCGGTCCAAAATTTATTGTTTACTTTGATATTTGTTTATAAAAAGGATATTCTAATTCTCGAACAGATAAAATGCAAAAATTAAATCATATGAGTTGATGAATTCAAAATTATTATAGAAAAGAAGCATAAATTTTGCAGTGTAAGATTAATTTTTAAAACAGATTCGTTAAACTTTTCTTCCTGCGCCTCAGGGAAAATCGACTTCCAGAGAGTGCCATTTGTGGAATTAATGCGACTGCAACTGATGGTGCTCGAAACTCTGATGCAAAACCCTGTTACGCAACTCTGCGGTATAACCGCCATTGTTGATTGCGAAGGTTTTTCTCATGCCAATATGTCAGAAATTATAGCGTGCCTGCCAACCTGCTTCGACGTGTTTCACGTAAGTTTTTTTTTAAAGTCCATTATTGAAATTACGCAATTAGGTACGCTGATGCATTTATTTCTCTATCTTGTTCAGTGCTTCAATTTGAAATCGCATTGTGTTTGTTAATAAAACAAGTATTTATTCTCTAATAAACAAGAGAAGACTATAGCATATCCTTCAGTAATTTCAATGTATCCTTTAATTCGTGGCCATTCGCCGTCATATTTGAAATGTGAATGATACAGTGTTGATTAGATTTGCCTGTTTCCATTCTTCAATGTGATGCAGTATTCAAACGGAACAATTTATTGAGAGTTTTTTTAGCCTTTTGTAATTTCTGCCCTTGAGTAATTTTTAAGAGCCCTTTATAAATTTGATTTTTATTTGATTAGAACTTTTCCGCCATCTTGAGTTATATAAATAAAATTCCTTCAAGCCATCGTTTCTCTCCTTGTTGATTGATAACGTATGTTTCTAACACTTAAATGATCTTTTTACGAGATAATTTAATTTTTTTATTCCCTTAAACGTAATGTGCAAAAATAATCTCACTTCATGTTCTCGTAAAGCAATTGAACTGAAAATAAAGTTTGATCTACGCAATATACCGGGATACATGGCAATAGCTCAAAGGAGGAGGGCTGATTCGGTTTACAGCGCCAACCCCAAAAGAAAAATATTTATTTTTCGTCAGTAGCTCGTCCCTCTCTCTAGGGACCATCGATCATTGGAGTCGACTTCAATCTCTGCCAGAACTGGCAGATCATTCCTGATTTAGGGATCATGTTTTTTGTTTGTTTGTTTTTATAACTGTAGAATGTGTCACATAATATACACCCTTCCATGAGATATTCCGCTACGGTCTATAAAGGATGTTCACTTATATTATATCCAAGCCATCATTTAACTACGAAACGAAGGCAGCCATTGTTATAAAACTTCTGACTTGATGTAGCAAAATATATATAATACAACCACTGGCCATGATCTAAATAATGCAATCACTTGCGAAGGGAAAACTCCAGAGTTAATTTTCTTATATCCAGAAAGATAAAGGGAAAATGTCAAGAACAAACTAGTGGGGTGCGGTCAATTTAGCAAGATAAAAAAACCTGGAATACACTAATATGAAGGACAAAAACCGCCTTTCTGTAAGTTCGCATTTTCGGAAATTGTGACTTCACAAAACATGGACAAAAAAATGCTCTTTTTTTGTGTAAATATAAAGTGGCTTCATTATACTTTTTCCTGTGGAAAAATTGAAACTGGAAATTTTTTATAACCCTGTGAAACTTCCCATGATGTTTTATTGTGGTTTGTCTTGATATATTAAAAAGTGCAAAAAGTAAAGGACAGAAAGAGGCTTCATTTAATCCTTTACATCCTCTTCCACTTTAAAACGGAGGTAATTATATTTCTTTATAACAGAGTATCAAGGTATGGTAAAATAGTTATGTATACTTGATATGACTAGTGACCGCGCTATCTGGTCAAAAACTGAAATTAGCGTAACCATTTCCCATGATTTTATCTGCACAATCATGAGATAAATAGTAATGATTTAGATGATGATTGATGTTTTTATTGAGTTGCTATTGATTTTTCGTTCCACGCGCGCCTCTGCCTGCAATAATTTGGCAGGATTTATTTAGGTAAAAGATACTGCGAAAAGTTCAGAAGTAGTACTAGATGGAAAAAATGTTTATAAAAAATAAAAATAGGGGATAATGAAAAAAAATTAATCTGGATTTTATTTAGATATAAATCTAAAATTTATACATATATAATATTATTGCGATGAACTTTATGTAAATTAGATAAAGTTATTAATTAGATTAATTAGATTAAATTTATTTTTAATGGAATTAGCGTTCTACAGAAGATCGCCATAGTTGACTAAATTGGCGATGTAGGTGTGTTGGCGACATAATGAGGTCGCTGACGGTTTATACTACGGTAAAATAAGTAGTAAAAGTTAAGAAATAAAAATTTCAGTTACGTGGAATTTTTTTATGATTCTTTTTTAATGTTTCTTTGGTTATATATTTTGTTTTCTTTGATTAACCTATACTGATTTATAATAGCCGCTATCAAATACAATTTTCTTTAAAATTTTGATTTGATTTTTGTTAAATTATGTCCGCGCAAATAAAAAAGGGCAATATAGTTTTGGTAAAAACTAAAGAATATAGAAAATTTAGCAGTAAATTTTCAATTTTTAGTTCAAATAGAGATGAGAATCTGATTCCTCCAATCGAGGGATAACATGTTTTTCTCTTTTCCTACATTTTTTTGTGTAAAAACGTATCTTTGGATAAAGCGTACATTTGGATAGCTGTAATTTGCTATCGTACAAACACCTTTCTACAGCCTTTATATTTTTCTGAATATTTCATCTGGTTACTTTCTAAAGATTCTTAAGCTTTAGGAATATTGTCAACCTGAGAATACAGAAAAGGAACTTTCAAGCTAATGGATACTGGCAAATAGGATTTTACAAAATGGATATCGATAAAATTCCAAAAGAAAAACTTTGACAGTAGAGAGTTTTGTTTTCAAATTTCTATCAATATCCATTTTTGCAACCCAAATCCTTGTTGTTTCCCCATAATATATGTACTAAATGTTTGAATTAATTTAGGAACTCGTTTATAGTGTCTGACATATAAAAGTCAAATCCTACTAAGCATACAGATGTCAAATCTTCTGTATTTACAATTTGGGGACTGGGTATTAATGCACATAAAACGTTCACGATCGCTTGGGGAAAAAACAATTTACAAAATAATTTTTAAGCACTTCAATAATAGTAAAATTTCAACCCGAGGAGGGAAGTTTTTCCCCTTTCAACAAGGCTTAATGCATCATGAAATTGCCAGACAGGTTTGTTTGTTTTTTCACTCTTGCATTTGAATTGCACAAAGAGAAAGCATCGTGATCTCTGAATGTTTGATTTCGAAATTTCACGAATCTCCGCTTTTTTGACCTCCCTGAATTGGTGAACGCGACTCGGGAATTTTATCAGAATCTGTGATCACTAAAATTCAAAACGATTTTGAGCTAGGAAGATAAAATTTAATATGTTGCGTTCACATCATATTTTCAAATTTCTATCAAATTTCGAACAAAATCCAAACTCAAAAAGTTTGCCTTCATGTGAATAGGAAAATTGAAAAAAAAAATATATAGTAGTTCGACTGCAGAGGAACGACACTATCCTCAAAATGTAAATAGTTGTGTGAATGAAATTTTGCGCATCTTTAACTGTAGATCCACATCAAATTTTGAACTGATATCCGCTACAGGTTGACTGTCTGTTGGTCTGCACTTTCTCTAGAATTCAAGAGCGATAATTCAAAAATTCAATGATTTACAAAAACTACATTTGTATATATGCATCTAATGTATAGATTTTCGTCAAACTTTTAATCAAATCTGTCCAAAGGTTGACCGTTTGTCGATCTGTGCTTTCAAATGCAGCAAAATGCGATTGTTAAAAGTTCAACAACTTCTTAATTTATCAATTTCGGTATGTGATCTTGTTTCTAAAGTTTCAATTCAGTATCAAATTTTACTTTCCTGAGGTTTGAAAAAATATTTTTAAAATACCTGCTCGATCTTCTTTCTTATTCTATGGAACACAAAATTATCATGTGCAGGACTTTCAAAATAAAACTCTCGATTCGCAGTTTTGTCCAAGATCCACCATTTTATCGAAACAGATGAGGAAATGATATCGTTACGAATTATCCACCGGCGGGGACGTTTCTGCAGTGGGTGCGTGGCTGAGGGCACGCAATCAGCAGACATGAGTAAAGAACAACAGCGTCGTTTGTTTACGTTGACTACTACATAAGACACTAACACAAAGACAGCAAATATGTACAGTCGAGACGACAAATATGTACAGTCAAGCACATTGAACAGGACTCGGCACTCAGCAGCTCAGTTAAGAACTCGATTGAGCTCCACAGCGCGCTGGTTCTCCGTCGGACTATTCCACCGTTGATTCGCTATCAACTCGACGACTTGTTACCTGCCCTCGGCTCAGTTCAAATCACCGTTCAGTTCAATTCTCTTACACTTCCCCTCAACTTCAGGCTGCCAGCCTTTTATGACTCTCAAGAGGCGGGCCGATAACCTTCTAGACCAATCAAGGCGCATCTTGATCTCTATCGGACGTATCGTGAAAATTTTCAAAGTTTCTAGTAGTTTCCCTTTTTTTGCCAAAATCGCTAAATTTGCCTCCAAATAGCCAAATGGTTGTCAGTCTCTGGAATTACTGGCTCGGCGCAAGAGCAGCATCCAATATAAATGATTGTAACTCGGTCTTTCCAGCGATGGCCCTGGTTGTGCAGGGAAGAGAATTCAAAGGTTTGTAATTTGCGGTTACTAGAGAGCCTACGCAAGATCACTCTGACTGATCATATCATTTCATCTGCTGTTACAAATGTATGTGAAATGTTTTTAAAAATTTATCTGTCAAATATATATGTGAATCGTTTTTAGTACTATTTTTATTTCTTCTGAAAACATGTACAATAAATTTTCAATCTACCTGTAATGTGAGTTTTAATATTGCTTAAGATATCCTTAATGTTCTCGCTTTTGGTATAAATTCTTCGTTTGCAGTGCGATTGCACCTTGGGCGTAAGAAACGTGCATGTCATCAAGACGCCGGCACTTTTGCAACTTCTGTACCAAAATGTCGTCTCTGCTTTGTCACTTGAGCAGCAAACTCAGGTGAGTGCGTTGCATGTTCATCGAGTATTTCACCCTTAATTCGGTAAAATTTTACAAAACTTTTCTGCTAAGACCGTAGTAAATGAAATCCTGTCAATATGACAATGTGTATTGATTGAAAACTATCTAAAAGTTGAATGGCGCGTCATTTGTCGTGTTAGAAATGAAGGACATTCAAAACAATTTATTGGGCAGTGCTGCCCTTTAAGCAATTAAGCAAAAGGTCATCAAATTTGGCATGTAGCCACTTCTTACTACTGCAGTATTTTTTAACGAGAATATTAGACTTTTTTCACTAAATTTCCATCTAGATAATTAAGTTATTTCCAATAAAATCTACCTACATAAGCCGTTTTAAAACTAGATTTACGGAAAAATTACCCAAACTTCAAAGATCGGGTGCTGTTGAAGTATTGTAACACAGAGTACAACAGGCGTAGTAACAAATGATAATGCTTTATTCTACGCAACAACACGAGTACAAGCCTCAAAACGCTGCTGAAGCGCGTACAAGAACAATGAAAGAGCACCATACAAGCAGCAAAACGATTATAAATCATCGTAACAAAACAAAACACCCAGAAATAATTCGCAGAAGAGAACAACTTACTCTCCTTAAATCTTCTGATATTCTCAACTGTCTATTTACTTGAACCGAACTCAACTATCGATTCGCTATTCGACTGAGTACAACTCTGTCTCCATATATATTACAGTTTCCGTGACAGGGCAAAGAAGGTTCTAGCAAGATCGGCGAGTTGGTAGCTTAACCCTTTCACTTGCCTCTCTTTTCCGCAAATGTTTCTCCCAGTAATAATTTGTTTTTTGATGCTTGCAGTGTTTTTCCTCTATACAGATTTGTGTATATCTATGTATACTAATTATATTATATATCCTTAGTATATATACTGTATATACTATAATATATTAGTGCTGATTAATTTTTTCTGAACAGATTAGAATGAATAAAATCACGTAATATAAAAAAGAATTTTTATAATCAATTCCTACTAATTAGAAATTTTTTACTTTAGTTACTTTTTATTAAATGATTAAAATTGTTGTTCTTCTAATGATTACAATTGTTGTTACAACAGAAGAAGAGGTACAGCAGCTTCTGATGATATGAACCCCTGAATACCCGTGGGCAGAAATCTGATTTCTAGCTCACATACGTCACAAACCCTTTTCACTGGGCGCAATTCATTCATGCATTCACAGATCGTAATTTAGATCTGAAACAGAGAACGATCACTTTTGACCCAGTACCCCCAGTGGCAATACAGGGAGAACTTTGAGACCAAGGCAAATGTAAAATCCACCACACACGGAGAATCATCGGCTGGCAATTCGCAACCCAAGAGATGCGAATCTAATTCCCTACCAGCCATTTTTCAAGGCCTATCAATTATATTTACAATAAATAATTGATCAGAAAGTTATACTAGCATTGAATTTTCAAAGCCAGTTGAAGGTTCAAAACCAACTGTGGCAATGCAAAATACGTGAATTTTCTTCACCAGTTGGGGTAACACAATACAAATTAGAAACTTTTATTTACTTTTTTTTTAAAAATTCGAATATACTTTAAAATGAATCCGAAAAGTGATTAGCAATATTTAATTTTAAAGGCATCAAACATTATGAAAATAATCAGAATCATTTTAAATAATCGATCGGAAACATGTTAAGCCTAACCTCATTAGAGTGGGAAAAAACATATTGAGTTTGTAACTTATTTGGCAGAGGCGAATTGAAGATTTTTGGCTAGAAAGCTAGTTTTTAATAAATAAATAAAACACTAATGAATTGATATTTTTTAAAAAAAAAAAACTGTATTAACATCGAGTGTCATCTGAGTGGATGAATAAAAAGTATTTTATTAACGATTGAAAGTTTGAACAAGATATATATATATATATAAATAAGGAGAGTGTGAGCTAATAGTAGGAATTGAATAAAAACTCAAACAATTAAACATTTATAAAGAGCTCTAAACTTTTAAGTTTTTAAAATGTAGAAGAACGTTTGAAGCATGTTACGGCTTTCCAGCAGAAGTATTACTAAAACGTGCTAGACCGGGGCCGCCGAGAGGAGTGCCATCTCTCCTGTGGGCCTGGAACAGCACAAAAGGGGAAAACGACTAGGCGATGGTTGTTTTTCGCTTAAACGTATTGCTTACATCCTTTTTCGTTCAGTTTCTTTCCTCTCATCTTTAAATAAACTGCACAAAATAGCTTTAAATTTAAGAATAACAAATAGCATCGTTACATTTCCTTTATTTGTTGATGAATTTATGTAGAGATATTAAATTTAGCTATACATGAACAATAAACACATAAAATGTTTGGAATACATATTAATTGATTTTAAGCTCTGGCATAAGAATTTGGCATAAAAAAATAATTTCGAAGAATAATTATAAAACTGTTTAAGACAGCATTTTTTTATTGTCTTTCTTTAAAATATTTTAACGGGTAATTTTTCAGCACTATTTGAAAGTAAAAAATATATAAAAACCATTGAATTCTAAGTGAAATTGCCAGAGCCACGTCAGCCCTTTGATTTTTTAAAAAATCAGAGTTCTCCAAGAAGCACCACGAGGTGATGTGGTTGGACATTGGCTATTTTTTTTTCATTCTTCAACAATTTAATTTCTATTATTAATATTAATACTTTGTTTCCATGAACACAATTTTAAGATGCACATATGATATCCAGTTTTCCCTTTTTGTTTTTACTTAAATTTGCATTATTATTTTTGAGCTTGGAATAATTATTTAGATATATTAATAAAAACTGATTTAAACTTTTGACTGTGCTCTTCTTTTGTTAGTTGACATTTACAGCATATGCATGGAATATTTAAATCTGGAATTTTACTTTATATCAAATTTTTTTATAATTTTTTGAATGGTGGAAACTTTCATTATCTGTTAAAATAAATTTTAAAAAATTTGAAACTTGCAATAAATCAACTGACCGAAGCTGAATACAGTCCATCGCTTATCTAAAACCAGTTATAGCGAATAGAAGTTTAGTTCCTGGCCCGTATAACTCTTATCGCTATCTTCGTTCTCGGAGGCCCAGGCTAGACGTATTATGACGAGGAAGTTAATCGAGCTGTTCTTACTGTTTCATAAATATTAAAATTTGTCGCCCAAGTCGCCTCATTTACTGTTAAGTTCGTCGAAAAGCCTGGCGGTCATTGGTCCGCTCTCCATTCAGGATCCATTAGAGCTCTCTACAAAACTGTCTTCCATGCCAGGAAAGTTATTACTTTAACTCGGTAACAGCGTTATAAATCCCTAAACTGGCATCTTCACAAAGAGACAAAAATAATTCAGAACAGTTTTTTTTTTCGAAGATTTATCTAAAATATTAAAATGTATCGCAATCTAGAATTCGACTTCTTTAATGATCCTCTTTCTTGATAATCACTACATTTTCATTTGCGAGAGAAGAAAAAAGGAATGAAATCCGATGTTTCAAGAAAATCCAGATAATATGCTTGACATTTTTCTGGATTACTTTCATTATCTATCTATATAAATAAACTTGAGCCGCCAAAATGTGTTGGTAAGCGCAAAGCTCGAGAACGGCTCGACCGATTCGGCCAACTTAAAAAAATATATATTTTGGTTAAGATACAAAGAAGGTTCTTATAGAGAAAGAAAAATAGAAACATTGCGAGGAAAATATTAAAAACGACATTTCTCTTACTTTCCTGCCAAAAAATTTCATTTGACGACCGAAAATAAGTACAGTTTTTTTTTCTACTCTAATGAGGTTTGGCTTAACATGTTTTCGACCTATTATTTCCAAAGGTTCTGTTAATTTTCTTAGTGTTTGATGCATTTAAAACTAAACATTGTTAATGAATTGATTTTTCAAATTCATTCTGAAGTACTTTTGAGTTGAAATATAATAGAACAAAGAACAGATTAGAATTAAAAATTTCTAATATGTATCACATTACAACAACTGGCTTAGAAAATTCACGCATTGGTGTTGCCCCTATTGGCGTTGAAAATTCATGCATTTGCAATGTCTTGCAATTATTGACAACTGTGTTTTTATGTTAATTAAAAGTTTTTTTAAAAAAATGTGTATAATACTGTTATAGACATCTCAATTTCGATAGACTTGACTTGATTTTAAAGAAATACGGACTTGATTTACTGGTTTGCTTTATCTCATACACACTGTAAATAAATTGTTTTTTTGGTTAGTTTTGTACTCTTCCATCCGCACGAAGTAGCGGGGAAAAGCTAGTTTTCAATATAAATCAAATTGGCTATAGTTTATTAATCCTGAAATTGTCTCCTTTCCATTGAAAATTCGTACAGAAAAGGAATAAAATTCAGATAGAAGAATGTCTTGAATATGTTTTCATCAAGGTGACAATTTTAGCTACGGAAAGAAAAATTAAGCGATTCTTTAATTTCTTTTCAGGTGCTGTTTTATCCGCCCGAATCGGATTTAAAAGAGTTGCGCGACCAAGTGTCCCTGGACTATTTGCCGGAGGAATACGGAGGGAGGTTGCCCTCCTCCAGCCTGGTGGATCTCGGTCCGATAGTAAATGGAAAAGAGAACTACTTCCGAGAGCAGCTGCAGTGCGGGATATCCAGCGATGAATTAGAGTTGGATTAGCTCCCGCTCTACGCTCGCACCTCCGTCACGCACAGTGTGGCGGGAAATTATCCCCCAATTCAGTAAATGGGGAAGAAAGCTTCTTTGAAGAGTAGTGTCAGTGTGGACTTGAATTGCACTGATTCTCATTTTGTTAAGAAAAGTTTATGAATATGTATTCCTTTAAGAATGAGAAAACGTCAGAACAGTTTTGCGTAGCTTACAATAAATACCATTGAGGATTTAGAAAATGCTGCATTTAACAAAGTTTTTAATAAAAGTTTTTTTAATTCTTTATGTTTATTTTGTATGACACCATTACTTAACATCACAATTCCGGTGGGTGGGGAACACATTAAGCCGCAGTTACACGACCTGCCGTCTTCACAGATAAGGTCGTAAAATTGTCATCCTCCCCTTCGTGACAGCATCCCCGTCTGCCTAGCCTGTCACACGACCCGCCGTCTGAAGAAAACAGCTTCCCTTCTCGCATCGTTTCCAGAGCTCTCGGTCGGAGTTCGATATTTCTTAAGAGGGTAACTTTGAATAAAAATGAACGAAATGCTTGCTTCGGATAGTGACCAGGAAGAAGCTTGTGCTGCAGAAGCTTAGCCCAAGTATTCGCCACTTAAAAGCGGCGAATACTTGGGGAAAAAGACGAAGAAGCGCAAAAGACGTTGGGGGATGACTTCACTAGATAAAAGTTCTTCCTTCTTCCCTTTGAAAAAAGCGCCTGGAAAATCAGGAGAAGGGGCCAAAGCTACTCGAAACTCCTTTGCTGATTACTTTACAAAGAGCATAAGTATTGTTAATAAAAAAAGTCATTTTGGATAGTAAGTAAGTAATTAAAAAAGCTGTGTAACCGAAATATTCATAATTACTGCGTATATCATGAGACATTTGCACAAAATTTTAATGACCCTCCCCTGAAGGAGTTAAATTACAATTTCATCTCTTAGACTTTAAAATATGCTAATATTGTAGTAACATCTATGAATAATTACTTGGCAAATTTATACTTATAACGAAGGAAAATTCCATATTTTCTATTATACCAATTTAGTTATCAAATAATTTTTTTCTGCAATTATAATAACTTTACTCATTACATAGGTTTATGTAAATAATAACCATTTTTTTAATCTCAATTTTAATATAAAACTTTTTAGTTCCGATAATCATTAATTACTTTATAATTAAATTAGAGTTAAATTAATAAACAAATATTAGATAAGAGTCACTTCAAATATTTTTAAAAAATTAAACAAGTTAATAAGAAATCCACTCCATTGATAAGAACTCGAAGGACAAAACTGCTTGGCTACTCAAAACAAACCGACCCACAAAACGATTTGTCCCTCAGTTCATTTTATCCCCACCCACCCGTGCCCAAACAAGTTTCCCGGTTCTTTGATGTTTCTCCTTTTTAGCGACATTTTGCGGGAAGCTCTCCGACGTCCTCAGGCGGCCCACAGACAAAGGGGCAGTGTAGTCCCCCATTGGGTCAAATGTAAGATTTACGGCCAAATCTGTGAGGCGGCAGGTCGTGTAACTGCGGCTTTAGAAGCTTCCAGTATGAAGATTGGTTCTCACCAATATAGCGTGAACGGAAAGAGATGGGGGTCGGCTGCTTGTAACAAATAAAAGGGTCTTACTTCCCCAAAAGCAGGGAGTACCGTGACTGATGGTGGCTCTTAGGACACAACCATAATTCCTGCCAGGGCTGTTTTCGCGGTGCTCCGGTCATTTAGTCTTATCCGTTTGCCTTCGGGCGGACAGGAGTGGTCAGATTACTTAACCCAGCATCCCATGAGGGGGTATCAGGTGTGGACTTTAGAAGCTTCCGGTATGATGATTGGTTCTCTTCAGCATAGTGGGTGCAGAAGGAGACGGGAATTGGCTACCTCCCATTGATAACGGGACATTCTTTCCCAAAAAAGGAAAGTATCGAGGCTGATGATGGCTCTTAGGACACAACCACATCGGCTCCCTGTGAGATTGGCTTAGTTTATTAAAAGGTAGATGAGGAAAGAGGGAAAAGGGAGTTGCGTGCGTGGCATGGGATAGAGCTTTCACCCTGCCTAGAGGAGGAACGTGTTTTCAAAATTTACACTAAACACATTTCCATTTTCATAAAAGAAAAAAATATTTCCAGTTCAAAGCTTTTAGTAGTATTAGTTTAAGCTTAGTTAGTCTTTTAGTACTTTAGTTTATTAATTGAAGAGTTAGGTGTTTTTTTTAACTATAGAACACTGTAGCTATTAAATATTCTTGTAATTAATTGTCTATTAATTTGATTCCTATTTAGCTAAATATATTGAACGATTTTATCGGCTAATCGATTTTGATGAGAAAATGAAAACAAATCAACTTAGAATATTGGTTAGCCGATAAAATTATGTAATATAATGAACTATGCAGGTATCTAATAAGATTAACTGATCAAAAATCAGATTTATCTATTGATGCCAGTTCTTTTTATAATCTCGATAGGCCAACTCCGTCACTTTGGGCAGCACGCCAAAAGTTCGATTTCCTACTGGGAATACAACTACATTGCTTTCATCAACGTTAGCGACAGACATCCCGATGTGCGCAGAACGGTTGAAAATTCAACAGAAACTGTTTGTTTGGTGCCTGTCACGTGACCTTGAATTGATCCCATTGGGAAAGAAACAGCTTTTCTCATTGTTTTGTTCAGTAGAAATATTTTATTAGATTACTATTTCGAAGCAAAATAAAAAAAAGGGTTCTTTTTATTTATCTAAATTTATTGATTCTTAATTCCCTTAGTCACTATAGTCATCTTACTAACGCCCCTTTAACATACCTGTTTAAATCTTATTATGCTTCGAAAATTTACAATTAAAGAATTCTATGAGACAATCATAAAAGTATCTGAACGATTTTCATGTAAACAAAATAAATAATTTTATAATGCTTTATACTCATCATTTAATTTTATTGCAAATTAATTGCGCATGAACACATCATTTTAGCCACTTTAATTTGAATACATTTTCTAATTCAATTTTATACTGAAATGTTATGCTTAACTTATTCTACAAAAAAGAAAGATG
>JAOUZG010036018.1:289767-304704 GCA_026289955.1 Argiope argentata
GAATGAGTTCGAAGATGTCTATTTAAATTACATTTCTGACTGAAGCTTTTACCGCACAAATCGCATGAATAGGGATTTTCATTCGTATGAGTTCGATAGTGCTGTGTTAAACCACTTTTCTGAGAAAACTGTTTACTGCATACATCACAGGAATAGGGCCTTTCATTTGCATGAATAAAGTAATGTGTTTTTAACTCATATTTGCGCAAAAAGCTTTTGTTACATACATCACAAGAATAAGGTTTTTCATTTGTATGAGTTCCATAATGCACTTTTAGGTAGCTTTTCCTAGAAAATTGTTTACTGCACATTTCACAAGAATAGGGCTTAACATTTGAATGAGAGAGATAATGCGTATTCCGATTGCTTCTTTGAGAAAATGCTTTACCACATACATCACAAGAATATGGCTTTTCTTTTGTATGAGTTCGATAGTGCAGTTTTAAAATTTTTTTCAGGGCAAAGTTTTTACTACACACATCACAGGAATAGGGTTTTTCATTTGTGTGTGAACGGTAATGTATAGTGAAGTCCGTTCTGCGTGAAAAGTCTTTACCACATACATTACAACAGTAAGGTCTTTCATTTTTATGAGTCAAAGATTGCATCATTAAAGTATCGCTGCAAAGAAATTCTTTACACTCATTACGAAAAAATGATTTTTCACTTGTATGAGAATAAAGATGTCCATTTAAAATACAAATTTCAGAAAACTTCTTTACTGCAAATATTAAAAATGTATAGGGCTTTTTCGGCGTCTGTCCTTTGTAAGTGAAATGTTATTGAAGGAAGCTGCAATTGTGGCCTTTGCATCAGTAGCAATTGCTTTTACACATTCATCATTCGAACTGTGATATATCTCGAATATCAAGTGATATATCTCGAATATTAATATTTTATATGCTTCTTCTTCTGAAAAATGAGCAGTAGCTGTTTCAATGATAATTGAGCACTTAAGACTTTTACAGATTCAGCGACAAGTTCTTTTTCATTTTGAAGAAACAGATCTCCTTTTCTTGCATCCGATCATCATAAGACAATCTAGTAAAGAAAATGGAATTTTAGAATTATTAGAAGATGTGAAATAATTTTTATCATCAAGAACACTCAGTACATTAATAAATTTTAGATAAAACAGATATTTCCATCTTATGTGAAAAATTACTGAAGAAATTAGGCGAAAATGCACCATACAAAATTTACATTATTAAATCTTTTTTTGGTATAAAAAAACGCTTTTGAATTGATTGAAATAAGTTTCAAATAATAAACTCCAATTTAACAACTTCAAATTTTCAATTTGAAAAATTCTGAATTACATTTCTATATCCTTTAAAAAAACTAATGCAAAATTTTGTATCCTCATTCATAAAAATAAGTGCAATTAAACATTGCAACAAATAAATATAGTAATAAGATTAAAATACATACATAAACACACTCAAGAATGATATATTTATTTAAGAAAATAATTTCATATTACAACATTTTAAAATAATTTTCCTTCATTGCTAATTTTTGTTGCATCTTATTTATTGTACAAAAGCCATTAGACGTGTAATTTTAAGAATTCAAAATACATGTGTGAAAAGGCAACTATATAGTTACATTGTTAATTCTGCTAAGTTAATAAGATGAACAAAAATTTCGTAAAAGAATATAATGGATCCATTTTGTTCCTCATCAAAATTATAAGATATGTCGACAATTTCCATATAACTATTTAAGGAAACAAGAAATAAAAAGTTTCAATTTCTTGTCAAAAATATTCTTTAGACATACACAGGGAAAGTATATATGCATTATACATGGGGATGTATAAATAATGTTCGATATATGAAAACTGATGATTCTCACACGCAATTCTATTTATTATCATGTGAACAAATGCAAGGTTCTTATTATACAAGGAGTTAATTTTAATTCCAGTTTAGCAGTTAATATCTAAATAGAAAAAATCATATATTTCATATCAGTAACAGAACAAAACTTTAAATAATGTAAAAAATTATACTTTGTTTCAATGATGTTGAAAAAATTATACCGTTTTCATTTATGAGACTAACAATAATTATCTAAAATGTGACTTTTTTTCTTTTTTTTTAGAGTATCTCAACAACCACCTTGAAGAAGATAAGCCAAATTATTTCACGAAACCACCCACTAGATTACGGAAATTCCTAACTCAATTAATATTGGTATAAAAAAATTGTTGTTGTTGCTAATAAATGTTAATGTACCAAGATTATTTCACTAAATAAGGAAGAATAGGACAACAGAAGAAGAAAAAAAATTAAACTTTTTCTTCTTTTTTTCTCCACAATTTTTTTAAATAAATCAAAACCAAGCATAGTTCTTAGCTTTATTCTAGCTTTCAACTGAAAGAATGTCAATAGCAGTTTCAAAAATATCTACTAGTTCATAAATAAGAGGGGAACACTTAACAGGTAATGAAATTTTAATTAATGTTACCATTATTTTATGTATGCAATACTTTATACTTCTTTATAATCATTAGAACTTTCTTCCATGATTTATTTTTAGCATTCACATTGCAGAAAGCATAATGCTATATATCAAATAAACAAGAAAAGAATTGTTAGATTTTATAATACTTTGAAGATCTTACTGAAAAATCTGAATCCCAATTTGAATGTAATTTTGCAAATGACATTGCTATTCAGGTAGGCCATATATTTGTGATAATGGATAATATAAAGTCTCAAGAAAGAGGTAGATTAGAAGTACTGACAGTTTTAATTATAATTAGTTTTTTTAAAGGAAATAATTTATTTACAATTTAAAATAATAAGGAAAAATCAATTAATTAGTTGCTAAATCAATAAAACTAACAAAATCAATCCCAGCATTGAGACTGAGGGCTCAGCCCAATATCATATTTTATTTCTCAAGATGGAAAAGAAACTAAACTGCAAATGGTAATGTATGGGCAAAAAAATGTAGCAGATGCTAATGTGCTCTTTTGTTATTAATCTAATTTCACCAATGGCATGGGGCTCAAAAACAAATGCCATAAGAATAAATCCCATTTTTGTAAATCTCTTTCTAAATTGAACCATTTCCTGCAAATAAGGGTATATGATATTAATGATTATGGATCAGAAGCAACTTTAAATATGACTTGAAGGATTAAAATTCTTCTTTCTTTATGTAAAGAAACATACTTCAAAATGAATTTTTTTAAAAACTATACAATTTTTTTAAAAAATCTTTTTGATCACTCCAATTAAACTGCTTGCAGTTTTTTCTTAAATTTTCATAAAGTTCAAAAAATATGTTTATGTATAATTTTTATTAATATCTTCATTACTATAATAAAATTCAAAGTGTTTCATTTGTTCTACAAATATTCTCACTGTATTAACATAACACATTTTATTATTCTTTTTATGAAGTATGCAATATTTAATTATTTCATTGTATGAATCTCAATTCCGAACCAATTTTTTATATTAATAACTCAATATACATATCATTGACACACAGTTACAAGTGATCAAGTCAAAATCTAAAAATGAAGTAATATATTCTACATTTTAAAAAAAAAGTTATTCCAGTAATAGATACTCCAAGTTACACAGAGTATGATTTCAGCAGTTAAAGGCAACAGATTGTACTTGGTCATCCTGATTTTATATTATTTCATTGTTATCTGAATCAAATCATCTTCACTGAGACAATTGATTATGTATTAATAAGAAAGCAGGGTAAAATGTGTCATGAGATTTTACAGATTTTTTTTTAAAAAATGGAGCAATAAAAAAACAACAACAAAGGTTGAATTACAGCAGTAAAGGTTTAAGTCTTTGAAAAGAATATTTGCCCTTCAGAGTGTTATGTAAATCCTATTCTCTAATAATTCAAAATGCAATAAAGTAAAAAGATTAATGTTATAGAAACTGACTGTATAAAAGTCTGTTTTGCAATGGACACTCTTTATTTTAATCTAAAGAAGAAGTTGCGGGTTTGCTAATTTTCTTCTTTATATATTCAAAATATATTATTTCAATGTAATTTTTAAATTTCATTTTTATAAGGTATTGAAATTTAACTAAACATATATTACAAATAGCATATTACTATTTGTAATTATTTGCTTCTACATTACATCTTTTATTCATTCACACTTTTGTATGTTGACAGAAATAAAAGAGACCAAGTCACAAAATGTACAAAATTAATTTGCGTTCAAGTTAAAATCTCAAGTGAAAAAAAATTAATTTTCAAATAAAAATAGTGCAAAAAAACAATGTTATATATATATAAAAAAACAAATTAATTTAAAAAAAAATTCACTTACAATTATATTTCCTTGCAAAATGAATTTTTTTAAAATCATTATTGAGCCTCTTTTCATTATACTATCAAGGATAGGTTGCAAATAATAAAGATTACTTTAATTATAGATCTCCTTATTCCATTTATGTTTTTTAATCTTAAGTAATTTTTTAGATTTAAAATTTTTCGTTTTTCCTTTTACCTATTAATTTATTTATTTATTTATTTTACCTCTCATTAATTTGATTTATAAAAAATATTTTTATATTCAGTTACACTCTTTATTATTTATTTGAATTGTTAGTGGCTTTTCAATATTGATTTTCAGATAGAAATTTCTTTCAACTTCAGAATATAACAATTTAAATTTTCATTAAACCTGATATAAATATTAAAAAGGTATTAAAACATACACTAAGTAAAATCATTAAATTAGAAGCTGTAACATATTTTATAAAAAAGTTTTTTTTTTCTTTTCTTTTTGCCTTCATTCAATTTATTAGAGAATTAATATAAAAAATACATTATTTTTAATTTTATATCTATTTACAATTTGAGATAATAAGCAATTAAACCAATATTTTTAGGAACAAGTTCAATCTCAAAAGGGATCAATAATTTGCTCTTTATGTATTAACACTTTTACACTCATTAAATTCTATATCTCAATGAATACAATGAAGAGTTTTACAAAAAGTTAATTTACATGCAACATGTTCTTAGTTATACTATTATCTGCAAAGGATGGATGCCATTATTATTTACTTTATAATAAAACTTTAGCTATAATTCAGTTTTAAAATTGGAATTGTGATTTTTTTTTCGGCATATGCTCTATTATTTCAGCAATTCTAATTCATCTATAGTAGAAGAATATTGAGTAGATTGTCCTTTTTGTTACTCGAAAAACAAAGGTGAAAAATTAAATATATATTTTTTCTTTCTAAATTTAATTAATGATTCCATGAAGTATGGATATTTTTTAAAAATACAATGCATTACTTGAAGCTCTGAATGCTGCTACCTAGATGTAGATGATTTCAAATATAAACTAATTTCAATGGGAAAACTATTTTAAAACTAGCAATTATAAAATGATTCATTCAATCCAGAAATAAATGATGGCAATTATGATAGATATAATGAAATTAATTTTCCTATAAAAAAATATTGTACTATAATTTAACAAACAAGATTTCATGTGAAAAATGTTTAAAACACAGAAGAAATTTATGTCAATTCTCGAAAAAAAACATACAAGATGATGAAAAATACATTTGTTTAGGTAACACAAGATTCTCCCAAAATGAAAATACAATGAGCTGGAATAATAACATAATCCCAAAGGAAAGATATCTTTAATCAAACAATATCTGAAAGCTTTTTGAAACAAAATCAGAAAATAAAAATACTGGTTTATTTTACATCAGAATAGAAATGAAGAAAACAGAAAGAAATAACAATTGAAAAATTACAACTTACAAAATAGAGAATCATAAATGCTATTCATATATAACTGATAAATATTGATTTAAATCAGCTATCCCAATAAGAACATTCAAGTGCAAACATTCAAGTGCAGTCCAAATTACAAAACACACATCTATATTACAATATATACAAAAATAATATATCAACTTGCACATTTACTGTTTTCGGTAGAAATTAGTTTTACAAGGATTGCACTAAGATGAATCCCAAGGAATTTCAAAATAACGAATTTTAACATGCATTGCAATCTACCTTGAAGTGGTGAATCTTTATTATAAAAATAATGAAACTTGATACAGAATTTTTTTATTTTCATTGACTGATAATCAAAAAAGCATTAAATACACTCATAATAGTTTTTGAATCATCTAAGTCCTCTAAAAATGCATTCATGTTAAATAATTAACATAAAAATAATTCCATTTTTAACCTCATTGTTTGCAAATGACCATCACAATGCTAACAAAAAAATAAAGTAAAATTTTTAAACTGGATTTTTCCCCCTCTAAACATTTTCTTACAAATAGTAAAATACTCAAATGCATTTTTAAACAATTCAATTTTTTCAATAAAAATGATATTTTAAAAGTTAACGCAAATATTAATTTAAAAATTTAACCCTACATCTCCTTTTGTGTATTATATAAGGAAGAATTTTAAAAAAATCTACTGACATTTTTAAAAAAATGAATGACTCTAAATTTACAGGATTTTTTTGAAAAATTCACTCCTAACCTAACTAAGCTATCACAATATTTGAACTCATTATATAATTTATATATATATATATATATATCCCAGTTTTTACTTCAATTTTTCCTCTTAGATTTTATTATTTCGGCATGATTGAACTTTTTATTTAGACTAGAAAAATTGATGTTTCTACCTTACCCATTTGGTAACACAATCAGTAGCAAAAAGTCTGTTTTAAACAATTAACTGAAAAACAAGCCATAAAATTACAATTATATCTTAAAAGTAATTTTATGCCTTCATATCAAACCACTTTATGACAATTAAACTGGACTACAATGCCTTATAAGGTTTTTATAAAAATCCTTTTATCAAAAAGTGAGAGAATGCAGTAATAACTTTGTTACAGCTGTATAATTATTTGTAGATTGGTGAAATGATTTTTACTGACTTAACATCAAAGATTTAAAGAAAATTTTGTCGTCCTGGAGAAGTGTTATAAAATGATTAAATTAATACAAGACTACATAAAATAAAAGCAAGATGGGATGATTTACCTTTTTGTTGGTCATTCATAGATTAAAATTTTATTTTTTTAAATTATTTTTTCAGGCAACCTGTCTCGGTTAGATTAATGTAATTTGAATTTGAAAGAAGTAAGGTGTTGGGATTTATAGCACCAAAGGCTGTTATCCCCTGTTTCAAATACTTAGAACAAAATATATATTTAGGGAAGGAAGGAAGTCTGTTATCCGGCTTATGTTCCTGATTTCATTCTTAGCTTGTGCAGGATATACAAGAGAGCGCGCACACACAAAACAAATTGAAGTTTCAGTCAGTTAACAGTTAAGGAAGTCACTTCAGTCAGTTGATTGAAACTGCAGTGAGTCCGCTGATGAGATTTAGAACTTTTCCCTCGTAGCACAAAAATATTGTACAATATTGTGTTATATTGGTCAATATTCGCAATATCGTTTAATATTGTGGAATATAGTTTAATATTATATAATATGGCATGATATTGAACAATATTGGACAACAAGATGTGCTACCTGGATTCCAGAAGTTCCAATGGAAAGAGGCGGCACAAAAAATTAGAGCGAATTAATATGGTAAAAAAAAATTAGTAGATGTTGAAATACTTCAACGCTTGAAGAGAAACTTGAAGATTGGTCTTGTTTGCAGTTATTTTACCCAGAACATTTTGGAAGGGAAAAATCTTTTTTATCTAATAGGAGAAAAGTCCACAATTTGTCTCTATAATATGAATACCTTTTGAACGAGAGAATTATGTGTTCAATATCATTTATGCTATTACATTCATGACAAAGAGGATCATTATGAAGGTTAAAACGATTTCATAGTCCTGGTGTTATAATTGTTTTGCTTCTTAGTCTGGCCAAGACGACATCTTCCTTCCGATTTTTGGACCAGGTAGACAGTGCCTCAATGCTTGGAATGTCACCTAAAAAAATGAAGTATTTACTGTTTCTATAATTATTGATTGTGATCTGATGTGTCTCTTTCTTGAGGCTTGAAATATTGTCTTCAGGAGAGATCCATTCAATCAATGGTGCATTTTCTGTAACTTCTTTGGCTAAGCGATCTGCAAGCTCGTTCCAGGTTATATTCGAATGGCCAGGTACCCATAAGAAGGAAATTTTTTTATTTAACTTGATTAAAGTTTCAACTTTCGATGCTATACGTTGGATAATTTTTAGCGACTGAAGCGAAATGTTCTTTAACGATATGAGCAAAGGCGGCGGCAGGAATTTGCCAACGGGGAGGCAAGACAAATTCGACAGGGGGTCAAGCACAATATCTCTCACTTGGCTTCAAAATAACTCAAAATAGTTAATTTTACATTTAATTACAGAAAATCAAGTATTATATAGATTCTTTTTTTTATTTAGATACTGATCCTTCCTTACATTGTACATTTGTAAAAAAAATGTTGTTATGTGATAACTCATTCACTTGTCGGAAATATTGCCAAAATAAGTGCAAATTACAAGTTAAATGAACAACTTTTTAATCAAATGTCGGAAAGCTGCAGATTTCGACATTCTTCGCATTGAGTTTATAGTCGCATAGATCGAAAATTCCAATAAATTAGCTTATCACTTTAAACGGTTATACTGTCAAAAGTAGTACAAATTATAAGCTGAATGAACGACTGAATCAGATGACTGAAAATCTGCTTAACATATGTCTTCGGCATCCATTATTTTTAATATTTAGGTCTATCAAAAATTGTCTATAAAAATACGACATATTATTGATCTACCACCCTATCGAATATTTTGCCAAATATAGTCAAAAAAATTTAACCATTACTTGGATATTTCGATTGTTTTACAATATATTCATTTCAAGAAAGTTTTTAAATAATCGTATTCGATAATGCGCAGTTCTCTACAACCATCCTGAAATGGTGAACACTTTTGTCGACGAAACTCTAAGTATTTCGTCGACGGGGGAGGCAAGAGGCTCTTGACAGGGGGGCATTGCCCCCATAGCCCCTCCCCGCTATTGCCGCCTCTGGATATGAGAGCAAAGAAGCTATCTATAAGAATCAAACAATCTTTTCCAGGAATAACATCAACATCTAATGCTTCGCCAATGACTAAACTTTCAGCAGTAAAAATGGAATTCACAGGATGGACTCAAAACATGAATTTTTGTTTAGAAGAAAAACCAGCAATTGAAGTGTGCTGGAGAGTTTTGGATGCATCAGTAGCAATAATAAAATGATCAGGAAAGTAATTCCGAATACATTCATTAAAGTAACTATTAATTTCTATCAAAGATAGATTTTTATTTTGGAATTTAAAATCCGTGAGAAAAATGTGAGTTATTTGAGCTAGTTATGGGGTTTTCAAGTAAGGTGATAAATTGGTTGGTAGAGGCATTAAGGGTCTTAATAAGGGAAGTATATTTTTTGTCTTTGGTATTTAATTGAATTTCCCGATTATTTTGGGAGAGTTCTGTTAGAATTGGAGAATGTACACCATTAGCTATTCGCTTAATAAAAAACAGGGAAGCTAGTCGCTTGATTTTTTCTGAAAGAATTTCCTGAGAAGCAATTTTCAGAAGGACAACATTCGGGGTCCATTTTGTCCAATTCTCAGAGCTATAGTTTAAATCGAGTTGCATGCTTTAACCTGTTGATTATGATGCAGCTGTAGAAAAACAGGCTGAAAATACTATTTTTTGTGATATTGATAATATCTTTAGTTCTGGGGCCATATTATTTTGATGCGAATATTTTGTGACCATTTATCTTTTTAAGAGCATGATTTCTGATTTTTTAAGATAACTGCGTTTTGAGTCTTTTTAGAAGAAGGAATACCAAGAAATTTAATCGTTTCATTCCAGTTTAAAAGGTGTCCCGCATAAGAGATGTGTGGATAATTTGTAATTTTTTTCTTCGACAATTCAGTTATTGCACTTTTTTTGGAGTAATTTCTAATTTCCAATAATTGCACTATTTGTATATGTTTTCCATAGTATTTTGTATTTTTTGATACTGATTTTCCAGGAATGATGGCTGCAGAAGACAAAGATATCCGCAAAGAGAGTACATTCAACCCCTTCTTCTATGGTTTCATGAAAGTCACGCATAAAGATAACAAAAAGAATTGGTGAAAGAACACTGACTTAAGATAGCCCTTTGTTCAAAGCTCTGTTTCTAGAAATGGAATACCTCCAACGAATCTGGAATGTTCTGTCTTGCAGAAGGAATATCTTGTCTCTATTACATAGCAAAAAGTTTGATTATGAATATCAGATGAACATTCAGTAAGATCTAAGATAGTTCGAGTCCTTAAAGAACTGTGCGTGGGAGTAGTTGTATTAAGAATCGTGAAATGCGAATAAGTTAGCCAATCAACGAAATCGTTACTCAGAATCGATGAACGGGTTGCTCCCCAAAGAGTGAGGTACAAATTAAAATCGCCGAAGATGAAAGTAGGTAGAGTTAAAGAATGAAAGAAATATTTTGCTTGATTAATATCCAAACCTTGGGGAGCGTATAAATTAATAATGTTATGTTTGGTATTCTGGAACTGTACTTCGACTAAAAAAAGTTCTAGGTTAAAATCTTCTGTAATGTTGCTTGGAATAATTCTTCCGGTTATGTTATCAGGAATACCAATTAACAGACCACCACACGGTCTATTTTTTTTCTGTGTATTCAGAATTTTTTTTATTCGGATGGGAAAAAATGACAGTTTCGAAAAGGAAAGTCTCTTGAAAATCCCAAAAGGAAGAGGTAGAAAAAGGAGGAATTGAAGGCCACAGTTTTTTGCTCTTAATTCCTCTGCAATTCCGTTGTAGAAAGGTCATTTACAAAGACAGTTAAAAAGAAAAAAAAAGAAACAGCACCCATTTTAGTATACAAAGGACGAAAATCAAAAGGTATTCGAATTAGTACAAGTAGCAAATTGAACAAAAGACATTGAAATGGAGAAAACCAACAACAACAGCAAAAAACACTAAAAAAGGTGAAAAAAGGGGAAAAGACACACAAAAGAAAAAGGAAAAAGAAACAAACAAAAAAGAAGAAGAAAAAGAATCCAAGAACTAGCCAAAAGCACCTGTATCCAATCGCATTGGAGTTACAGATACTTTGCAAATCTTCTCTAAAGCTTTGTTCTTTTTGATGGAGAAAGATTTTCGCTTCCAAGATTACTCATTACGGTGACGTTACGCGATAATGTTTCAACCAATTTTTCGAGTTTTTTTGCTCTTCCATTTTGAGTTAAATTGTTTGAATAAATTAAGTCAATCTTTTCATTCATTTTAGTGAGCATATTTTCCATTTTTTCACCTATTATTTCTTCGAAATTTTTATAGGTGTATTTATTTTTACAGCTGCTGCGTAGCTAGATTTTGTTGACTGTATATAGATTCGTCTATCTTCAGCTGTTGAAATATGATTTTTACATTTTAGCTCTAAGATTTCCTTTTCTTTAATAAAAATATTATCCTCTCGATGTGGCTGAATGCTCGCCTTTACAGTTTACACATTTTTGTTGTGATTGACAGACGCCTGCGTGAGTGTCGCCACACAGATGACAAATCTTTTGATTCTCACATACCCTTGAAAGGTGCATGAAACTGTAGCAATTTGTACATTGTCGCGGATTGTCAATGAAAAATTACACTTTTTGATTTGTGAACCAAATCTTAATGTCCACCGGCAAGCGTGTTCCTAGTTTCGTGATAAGGACGGGTGATGTTTCCCGAAAATCATTTTGTTTTAGGAATCGCCTCATTTCCACAATTTCTATTCCATTATTATTTATTAATTCCTCGGCAGTTTCCAGCAGTGAGACTTTTGTGGGGATATCAAATAGGAGAAAGCAAGAGGTTATATTTTCCCATATGATGTCTGTCGTAACTGGAATGTTTAATAATATATCTAAGCTCATTAGCTGTGCTGCACAAACAGGATCCTGTGTTGTAAACATGATTTTCCCTTTGCATATGAATTTCATGTTTAATATATTTGCATGCCGATTTATTTTCTCTTTTATAAAGCTTTGTAGTGTAAACGGGTTCACTTGGGGAATTCTCGATTTAGTATCTGCATTTGTCATTACAAAGTTAATTTCTTCATATTCACTCAGCCCAAGACGTAATACCAGTTCTTTTGTAGATTTACCACTCTTGAAGAATTTTTCTGACATTAAGGATTGCATCGTGCTTACGGGATAGAAACTAGCATCTTCTTCCACGTCAATAATCTTTGAATGGCTCAGCTGTACCAATTTTCAAAAACAGTCGTGGGGAAAATGGACAGCTTTCTCCTGATTTTAATGTCCTATGTCTAGTACCAGTTGAAAAAGGAACTTCAAATAAACAAAGAAAATAAGAACAAATACTTTTTGTTTCAAAAAAATCAGCAAAAAAAAAACACTTTCAAAAGCACAAAAAAAATTCTCGCCTTCCGCCTCAAGCAGAACAATTCCAATCACCCATTAATGTAATTAAACTGTGAAAAGTTTTAGAGTTGGAAAGTATACAGTTATCTATAGTCTTCGCACAGAGAAAAATATCCGTCTAATTGATCCTTCGATTTTAGGTTGGTCATCTTGAACTTGATTGGCTGTTGTGGTCATGTGATTCACTGACGTATTGAAAATATGCCTTCAAAATATTTAAATTGTTTGCGACTTGCAACTCTTGCATCCATATTAAATATTAATTCTTAAAACATTTACATTTTTAAATGGTTGAAAGATACTAGTTTTTAAAAGCACATTATAACTGCAGTTAAAGATATATGATAATATTGCATTCATGCATTAATAAAATATAAAAATGAACACACAATAAGGACACATTTTTTTTATTAATTATGTACATTCACATTTCTGTTATGATTAAAAATAACTGAAAGCACAATCAAAATATTTCAAAAAAGAAGATTGAAAAGGACGTAGCAAAGGGAAAATACGTCGGTTAATCACATGACCAGAACAACCAATCAAATGCAAGATGCCAACCTGGAATCGAAGGATATATCCGTCTATATAGACCCCTGTGTTGTGTTTGCAACTAAAGGGTAACGTTAGCCAGAGAACACACTGGAAGATGAAGCCAAATTCCAACTGGTGCCTTAAACGACACTAGTAGTGTGCAGTCATGTATAACATATTTGTACAATATGTAAGATATATATTATATAATAAGCATATTTGTAACGAATTATACTAAAATTTTTAGTATAATTCGCTACAAATACTACTAAATTTTTAGTAGCGAATTATACAAAGTTTTAGCGGTAAAAATAATAAGAGATTTTTTTTTTAAATTTATACCGCTAAAACATTGAATCATCAAACTGTTTCGTTTCTTTTACTCTTTCTGAAACTTTACTCATTTCTTTTTTTTTACTCGTTTCTTTCGAAATTTCGGAAATTTATCTGATATATATATTTTAAATTTTAAATAGAATTTGATGTAAATAAAGGCTTTATTATTATTAAAATACATTTATTAATTTTTCTAAGCTTTTGCTAAAAGTTATTATTTAATAAACAAAGTATCAAAATATAAATATATCTATTCATTACTCTTTATTAATTTTATTATTGTGTGATTACTTTTTATTTGAAAGAAAGCATCTCCAACCGTAGAAATAATAAAATTATTTTAATTCAAAATTTGAATTAACAAAAAAGTTTTTATGTCATCGCGATTCGAAATAATATTTGTCTGCAAGGACTTTCCGTATAATATACGTATAAATTTTTTACTAGAATATAAAATATTAAAACAGAAGGTGTATGTGTCTGCAGAGGGGAATAAATATGCTTTGGAGTGTGAGAAAGTGCATTGTTTGGTAGAGGAGTTTTTGAATTTTTATTATTTAAAAATAGCAAAAAAAGTTAGATGTTTTTCTGCAATAACTTCCGAATATATTTTCTTATTAAAAAAGATGTTAATTCATCTTTAAAATAAAAGTGTATTTATATACATCTTTTAATTCTAAATCTTATAATATTCCTGCTTCATTTTAATAATTTTTTAAATATTGTTTTTCTACAATATCGTTAAAGTGATAATTTGACAAATAATCAAATGTTAAATCATTTTCATTCTCCAATTAAAGCCGAAGAAATTTCCTTTCTTTAAACATATGAGATAAAATTATTCATACTTTTAACCCCTTGACATACGAATTTATTTCACTTCCCAATTAGACGATACATCCTATCTTGAGCATTTATTGTTATTTTAATTCCTATAATAATGTAAAGAGCACTAAGATATTGAAAAGTTTCTAAATGATTCTTACATTTTAAATTACTGCATTTCACTTAATTGCAGATTTAAAATTGAAAATTCAATAATTTGATGTGCGTGTCAGAGATGTCATTGTATGTGAAGAGGTTAATATATTAAAATTATATTTACTGCATGATATCGATAAATTTTGTCTTTCGAGATAGATTATTGGACTTACAGAGCTTTCAAATTTGGCCGACAGTTAGCTATTTCATGGATAGCAATATTAAGAAATGGTATTTCAAAAATTAAATTAAAATTCTAGTAAAAAAATTTGCAAACTTCCAGCACTTTCTTTAATAACTTCAAATCACATCACTAGTCAAAAATGAATTTGAACTTTTTAAAATTTAAAAATTAGTTTTTCAGTGACCTCTTTTTTAATTCCATTTAATGTTTTTCTTCTTTTTTTTCATCTTTATATTTTTTGAATATTTTGAAGCATATTTTTCAAAAATATTTTTCAATGATTTAGTGAACTGTACTTTTGTATGAGCACATTGCAGTGCTATTATATACAATTTTATTTGCATATTATTGATATTTGAATTTTTTAAAGAAAATATAAAACTAACCAATTAAAATCTACAACCTTCTTGTCTTCCTGTAACGTTTTGGATGAAGATACAAATTTACTTTATTATTTTCATTATTATT
>JAOUZG010036029.1:0-14685 GCA_026289955.1 Argiope argentata
AACAATATTCCGAATGTTAACCAATATTGTACAATATCTGTGTGCTAGTAAGATAACTACCCCTTAATAAACGAAAATTATTAGAGTCTTGGAATGAAATGCGGGAGATCTTGCCATGGCAAAATATTTGTTCTAAAAAATTCGATAAAAAATTACTGTTGCTAATTTTTAAGTATTCAAAGGAAGTATTGAGATGCAGCCATAAGTGATATTTTGAAGACATCTTTACTTTTTAAATCACCCCTCATTTTTTCCCACTTTTCCCCGCGTTCTTTCCACTCAATTTCTCCCATTTTTAGCATTGTGTCTATAAATCCTGGGAAAAAACGTTAGTAAAACATATATTTATTAATTCACGATAATTAGACATTACACGTATATAAGCAGTTTTATAGAATAAAAACAAATGGGTGATGCCATTCAAAAAAAAGGTAATTATACTAAATTGTTTGCTGCCTTGCCTGCCGAAGTAATGTCTATCTGTCTGTCTGTGAAGACAACTGAAAAATGCTTTGAGACGGACGATTGAAATTTAGTATCGGAAATTAAAACAAATTTATGGATTTTTATCAAATTCTGAAAGAAATCTATTCACAGGATGTCTGTCTGTCTAGCTACTCAAACACCAATGATCTCGATTATTGCAAAATGCAAAATAATAATTAGATAAAATTTGATGCACATGTTTAGAATATTAAAAGTAGATACTTAACAAATTTGAATCAACTCCTTTTAAGATTGACCGTCTGTCGGCTTGTATTCTCGAGTGCATATAAACTCAATAATTTTCAATGATCCAATAACACAATGACAGGAATCGATATCGATGAAATTCAAGATGTTATCGAGCGATAATTGCAAATATAACTATAACTGTAGAAAAGTAACTATAACTGTAGCTTCTTGTCACATTTTAATGTCGGTGTACCGATAAAGACTTCGAAAATACCTATTCTTGTGATATATTCCATACAAATGCTAAATTCAGGCCAAAGCTTTATAATTTTTAGTTATTGTTCACCAATGCCCTGCAACGAGGAATGACAGACGGCTTTATGATTCGCGGCTTTACCAGAGGTCCACAATTTTATGCAGTAGAAGCTCGGTAAGTCCTTTTTTCATCATGTCAGAACATGATGTTTTTGGGATGGTGTTTGAGACGTCAACAAAAACCCGTAGGTGAAAAATGAAAACTTTATTTGCACGAGCATCTCAAAAAAATCAACTTTTAAAAACACGTTGCCATTGCATTTACAAAAGCTTTGATTTTAAAAAAATAAATTAATGACTACAGCCAATAAAACCAAGAAAAATGTCATTCTAAGTGCGTGATTATACGAAATGAAATTAATAGAAAAGGCGATATTTTTTTGAAACGATAAATGCGAGGCATAGTTTTTTGGATCGTTTACACCACTAAAGTGACTCATTCAATGAGACAATTAAAAATGAATAAAAATATTATTTACCTTGCACGAGCACGCGGTGCTTGGCCGTTCAAGAAATGATGTTCTGACATGATGCATTGAAGTATGCATAAAAGATTTTATTTTAATCTTTATTTATTTATCTTTTGAGAGAGAGAGAATGCGAGAAAATTTCAGGCAGACCATTTGATTTGGGTTTCATCCACAACCGTTTCAATTCTTTTATTAAACATTTAATTTGATTTACTTTATTATAAGCATTTGATTCCCAACCATTCTGCCTAATTAGCAAAAGATCAGACCAGAAAATTTAAAAAACCAGCAAACTATGTAGATTGTTTTGATTAATTGTGTAAAATAATTGTAATCACTAATTAAATTTTATCTCCATAATAATAAAGAAAAAAGAATGATCGCTTTTATTTTTCCACTAATAAAAGTAAATTTCAACTTAAACTTCTATTCTTTGTTAAATCATAACCATAAGTGCAATAGTAAATCCCTATAATAAACAAAAAAATCCCCAATGTAATTTCAGATTAAATGTCATTTCTTCTCAGTCATACGCAGAACAATAACGTCTGGCTGCCACCTCATTCCTTGGAAACTCGGAAGTGTTTTTAGCGTTTATTTCAAATAAGTGAAAAAGCAAGTAAAGAAGAAAAAAATAACGTTCTCACGTAACCCCAGCTGCCAATTTATTTTCAAGCAAACAAACTGAAAGTCAACCTGAACCCATACAACAACAATCGAAAAGGTGGAAACTACCTTGTTTGTTTGGGAAATTTATGGCCGGGTTCAATGGCGTTCGAAAAGATAACGCGCCATTAAGATTGTATACGGTTGCTTTCTTTTCGACACTGCATTGCGTCCGACTACTCGGAATTATTTCTGATAAGGATTTTAGTATTATTTGTTTATTGTTCCAGGGAAGGAAGAGAGAATTTTTCCTCAAGGACTCGCCAATGGACGACTGAGAAAGGAATAATTCCGTTTTGAGAATTGAAATAATGCAATCGCATAGTTTTTGTTTTAAGTAACTTTGTTATATTACGTTCTAAACCAAATCTAGGAATATAGAGAACCCCCGATTCTCTGCAAAATTGAAAAGGGAAATTAATAATTGCATGTGCATGTTCTGCGCATACAATCATTAACTAATAAAGAACAAATAAAATTATGCAAATTATTGGTTGACTTTTCAACAAATAAAATCGATCGTTTACTTTCATTTTTTCAAATTAAAATATTCTTTTTTTTATTTTTAGTATGAAGAATCATGGACACTTTAGACATCCTTGAATTCAAAAGACACTTTTTAGGAAGGTCTGCGACAAAGATAATTCATAAAAGCTTAGCGCTCTATGAAATTGATTTACGTACTTTACATCAAATCTGAAGAATTTTATCAAATTTTGAATGAAATCTATTTTGAGAAAGCTCATCTGTCAGGTTGCTCGAATAGAAGTTTAAAAAATGCTACAGATGAATCGATTGATACGATTCGGAACACAGATTTAACGTCTATACTGTGGGTACCTGCCAAGTTTTGAGCCAAATCCAACTAATGTTTGATTATCTATCGGTCTGTATTTTCAGAAACAAGCATATGCGATAATTCAAAAAACGCACAAACTTAACTAAATGAAATTTGGTATGTGATGTTGCGACTACAAGCACAGTTTTGGGCCGAATTTTGGTTTCAGTTGGTTGATAAAAATAGGATTTTAGTATTATTTGTTTATTGTTGCGGGAAAGGATGTTAGACATTTTCCTCAAGGACTCGCGAATGAACGACTGGGAAAGTTCCGTTTTGAGGACTGAAATAATGCAATCGCATTTGTCTTAATGTATTAAGTAACTTCATTTTAATACGTTCTCATCCAAATCTATGAATATTGAGAAATCTCGATTATCTTTAGAACTGCAAAGGGTAATTTATAATTGCATCTGCTATTTCTGCGCTTACAATTATTATCTAATAAAGAACAGCTTGATGACTCGAAAATGCTTTGAGCTGGACAATTGATGGACTTTTCTACAAATAAAATCAATCATTTGCTATCACATTTTTATATAAACCCTCTATGGGCCGAATTTTTATTTTAACGCCAAAACAAATTGTGGGAATGAAAAATCAGGAATTATAAACCTATATATGTAAATGAAAACAAATTTCTGTATTTAAACAATTTTATTGCGTTATAATCATTATGCGACTTTCAAGTCACTCCGGTCTATAAAATATTGCTCTTCAGTGTCTAATAGCTCATACGTGAAAGTTCATAAAACAATCTGCATTTGATGTAAGACATAAATGTACGTGCATCCATAAACATAGTTTGGTGATCACTGACAAAAGCACAAATAATTTCACGTCGTTTTACTGCCAACAGTTTGCGCAGCAATTATTTTGCTATTTCGGGTTGATGAGCCTAGCAATGGTCAAGAATAATAGTATTGGTTGAGTTTGCAACGTCATAGTGTTAAGATTTATGCGCCATCTCATGAAAAAAGCTATAATTATGTTGTAAAATGCCGATAAATTATGTGACCTGAAAGTTACACGGGTCGATAGAGGGTTGAAGCCTCTTTTTTTTACATTCTTGTATATGTAGTTTAGAGAAAGTAAAGTTATCGTCAAAACCTTTGAAGATATTTTCACGAATCTCCTCATCTCTGAACTCAAAAAACATATTTTCAGAATATGACTGTCCACGAGAATGATGACTCAAAAATGCTTTGAGCTGGACAATTGAAACTTTGTATACTGACTTTATATTAAGTCTGCAGATTTTTATCAAATTTGGAGTAATATCGGCCCAGAGGAGATTCGTCCGTCAGGCTGTTCGAATAGAATTTAACACGATAGCTACAAAACAAACAGCTCGATAGATAACATTCGGCGAACAGATTTCACCTCTATAATGTAGACATCTATCAAGTTTAGAGCCAAATCGAACAGTTTATTTTCTAACGGTCTGAACTTTCAGAATCTTGTAAATGCGAGAGCTCAAAAAGCGCACCTAACCTAAATACATGAAATTTGGTATGTGATTTTGTGATGCATTTCTGTTTTAAACTTGGAACTGATTGGTTCATAAACAGAAGTTTAAAACATAAATTCAATTTATTTGGATACTATTAACTGGGACAGGAATTAATATCCAAATTACTCACCAAGGACCACACGATTAAAAGGTAATTAATTAAAAAGGCTAAATTCAAGTCAAAAGTTATTATTTTGTAACTATTGTACACCGATGTCACCATAGACATTCTCTGGCATGGCAAATTTATTAGAAGTGAATGTTTTGGAGGACTACTACCATTGGGTATTACTGTCGTTGATGTTCTCGTGTTCCTCTTTACAACGGAAGGAAGGGTGTTGTAGCTTCTGAAGGTAAGTCATAGAACAGACTCTCCGATCCGCCACGAAGGAGCACAGATTAACCATAGGAACTGAATTACCGGACCACCGCAACAACAATTAGAGGGAATTGTGGTGGAGTCCTAATGGCCATCCCCGGACATGGTGCAGCCCTTCCCGAAGGAAGTACGTCCTGTCATCGATGGGAGGAGTCTAACCTCCCCCCCCTTTATTAATGTATCCACCGGGGTGGCGAGATCCTTCTAGCTTTTGAAGGTATTGATCCCTGAGTGCCAGAAGGCAGAAGTCTGACTTCTAGTTCACACACGTCGCAAACCTTTTTAACGGGACGGACTTCATTCATGCATTTCATTCCTGCAGCCATAGATCGTATTTTAGACCTAGAACGAAGAACAATCATCTCTGACCCGGTAAGCCCAGTGGTATTACTCTGGCCATGGATAACTTTGTGACCACTATAGAATTTACATGGGCCAGCCACAAACACACACGGAGATTCTTCGGCTGGCGGGGAATCCAATGCCCTACCGACCAACATTTCTTGGCTCCTCGGGATATTAAAGCTTTTTAACGATAGTTTGAGTTTGCCAACTAAGTCTAATCAAAAGTTCACAATTTATACGAACATTTATTAGTTCGTAAAAAATTAACGCAAATTTATCATATACGCTGAAATCATTTATATCTACACAATTTTTAGTGCACGAAATTTCAGTTTTCATTTTTACAAATGGAATAATGGAAACTTTTTGATCACGGACAAATTCATTCCAGGCAATGAAAAACTGATGCGCATTCTCTGATTATATGAAACGAAACTAATAATATTAAGTTTTGTAAAGTATAATTGTTCAGCTTCAAAACATTTACTTAGTTGTTACTGCATTCATAAATATCGTGAGACTGCATAAACGATGAGTTACAAATGTAAAAATTGTGCAGTCATAAATCATGTTAAATAATTAAATCAAATATATTTTAAAAATTTACTAAAATATAAAAATCAATCAATATAAATTGTTAAAATATTAACTAATATGAAGTTGAATTTATCTGTTTTGTATATACGCTTCATAATGAACGCTATCAAATGCCACTTATATCCACCTCTGCGCAGGGGGAACATAAATCGGTTGTCGAGAATCAAACAAACTCAACACACCGATGAATGGCTAGTTAAGGAATGCAACGATGAATTGAATAAACGATTCATCTGAAAAAATTATTCAATTATTTTATGGTGTTAGCAGAACTAGAAATTGAGATCGGACTTTTTGCAACGCTTCTGTGTTTACTTTCGTGTAAGAACCTTATTGTTCTGCTGAGTTTTACAATCATGCACTCCAAGAATAGAATGAGTAAAAAAAATTAATTACTATCATCAAAATTCATAGGAGGATTATGTTATAATTTTTAATTTGTCTTTTATTATTTTTATTTGAGGATTTATGATAGCATCAGCTGTTGCTTTCTGTGCGAAACAATTTATAGATCACGAAATTTATAGAAAAAACGATAGTAAAAAAATGAGTTTGTTAGTAAAACTGCTTTGAAAAAAAATGTTTAAAGAAATTATCTTTTTCCACAATTTTCCTATTGACTGAAAAAAGGGAGCAGACATTTGATTAAGAAAATTTGTTTTAATTTATGAAATTAACATTGGTATAAAAGGTTAAACATTGGTATTAAAATGTAAAAAAAACATTGCTACGAAATGTGCTTGAAATACCTTTAAAAGTTGAGTAAAGACATGAGAAATAATGCCTACAACCTTTCAAAATAAATAAAAAAAATTCATTTATTATTCAGTTAATTAGAAATGAATAATTTTTTTCTCTTTTTATACACTAATGATTTCTTTGTCACTAACTTTTAAAATGTTTCTCTTTTATTTTAATACTCTTTTGAAACTACTTTTACTGCTCTTAAAGTCATGATTGAATTAAGCTTAAGTCGATCACTCAAACGATGACAACCTATCTCACGCATCAGGACTTCCCACTGAAAGAAAGAGTGACTCAATTTCCAGCACTGTTGTTGGGTCAGTGCAGAAATGGTGTGGGATCGACTACCCCCTAAAGACGATAGAACATGCTTTAAATTGGAAGTACTATACCGTGACCGGTGATGTCCCTTAGGACTCAACTTCAGTTCACACTAAGACTGTCGAGACAGTCCATTCATTCAGATCTCTTCGTCTGCTCAAGATGGATCAGAGTGGTCAATGTACTTCAGGATCTGTGAACAAGATTTGAAGTACTTATATATCAAATATTATAAACAGATAATTAGCTACCTGTGGGTTTTAAAAATTGTCTGATGTAATTTTAATTTAAAAAGTTTCGGAGCATAAGAGAATTTTATATCTTAAATATTTTTCTATAAAAGCAACTTTTATGTTTGAAAGGTTATAGATGGAAAGAATTTAACACCTAACAACGTCTAGTGTATCAGCTAGTGAGTTCTAGAATTACAATGATAGCTATGCGTCATTTATAAAACAATCAATACTTTCCTCTACAGACCTGTTTCCATGAGGCTGAACACAGTTTTAAAAAGAAACTTTAAACATGATGATAAAGCAATCAAAGTGCTGTTCCTCCCTTCCCATCTTTACATTCTCATTAGCATCAAACACATACCCCCTCCACTATTTTCCCATAGGATTTTTGTTCCAACCTTTTCTAATCAATTTTTTTAAACATTCAACTTCAATATTTTGATTAATTTCGCGTTTTGACCATCGCTGAATTTAGCAAAGAGACATTTGTAGAATAGCGTCAGTCTATCTGTCAACTAACATGGCTCTATGAACTGTAAAAATATTTGATGATATTTTAGTAAAATAGTAGAAGAAAATCGACAACAAATCCATCATTTTCGTACTTCTGAAATCAAAGCTCAGTCAACAGATGGAATAAAATTTCTATTAAAATTTTCGTAAGAGTTATAGAGATTTATAAGAATTATTGAATTATCAGATTTTGAGCCTATAATTTTTGTAAGAATTACAGAGATTATAGAGATTCATAAGAATTATAGAATTATCAGATTTCAAGTCTATAATTTTCGTAAAAATTTTATAGATTATTGAAATTCGTAAGAATTATAGAATTAAGATTTTGAGCCTATCACCGAGTTCGTATTCATGGATCTATATATTCTTGAGTAACTACACATAATTACTTATAAACGCTATAATTTAGAGAAAATCTGGAACTTGATCTTTTCACCAGAATTGTAAATACGCATTGATTTCACAAATAAATTGAAGCAAAAACAGTCTAAACAAAATAACCTATACTCTGCATTGAACTACGCCATATTGCGTACATTGCGTGATAACAAATTGCCATATTGCTTACATATGCGAAAAAAGAGAAGAGGGAATTTGCATAGGTATGCAAAATAAAAAAAAATGATTAATTACATAAGTGATTACAAAAATTGATGATATTATTATCTTATTAAGTTTTTATATTTGGTTAATCATTAATTATGAGCTAAAATTTTCGAAATTTATAGAATCGGAATTTTATATTTCGAACTTAAATATTTCAAGTAGAAAATTAGGCATGTATAAATTTCGATATGTAAAAAAACTTTCAATATTCAATCATTCCTATTGGATAATTTTCATCATTTTATTGCTAAAAGAATTCGCTTATTTTTAAGGTTGAATAGGACTTCAGAGAATTAATTTATAAAGAAATTTCTTTCAAAAACATTAATAACAAGAAGTTTTTGCAATAAAATACTTTTTAACGGAATCTTTAATTTTTATCAGTTTTCTATGTCTCTTATTAAGATCAACGTCTCTTTCAGTTATAAAGATTCTTATTTCAAATTATTTTCACTCCAAGACATATAAATCTCAACTGAATTTAAAATAAAATTCTCGTTTCATGTTTTAAAAAAACTTTAAAATAGCATACTACTCACAGGAAAGTGTTTACAGCTTTTTCATAAACAGCTTCATGTCTTTCGAAAAATTTCTATTCGATAAGAATTGTAGTAGAATTTTAAAAAAATCATTTATATACTTTATTATAAACGAAAATAATTATCAACAGGTTCCTGTAATAGATATCTATGTAATTTTTATATGAAAATTTTGTTCGATCTATCAAATTTTCATTTGATGTATAGAAGTTATTTTTCGCTTGAAAATAAACGAATTCGATACAGAATTGCTTCTCTATGTGTTAAAATTAGATATGCTAGAGTTTTATTGTTTTTCACTTTTTAAATTTATTTTACATAATAAGCTGAATTTTTTATATTTATTTAAATGAAACTTTGAATAATTTTATTCATTCGCATTATGTTCGAATATCTGTTAATTATCTCATAAGTCATCCTCCCTCTCCCTCCCTTTGTACATTTACAATACACGTCTATGAGGCAGCCTTGAAATAGCCTTGATATCTTTATGACAAAATTTTACGATAGAGATTTTCAACCTCTATTCTCAACAACATTTCCTCTCGTATTTACTTAACGAAGAATATTTATCCTCTTTCCAGTTAAAACACTTTAATAACAGAACTCAAACGCGGATTTATTGCTTTTTAACAGCTAAGTTATCTGAATTAGTGATTTATTATTAAGTCGGTACTTTTCACTTATTCAGGAAATTGGGTTTGTTTAGATTTTGATGTCATGTGAAATAGCTGACATTGTCATTTCATTTAATTTGTCCAATATGCGTTATCAAAAGTCAATATGGCTTGTTAGTGTCAGCATTGGAAGGGATGTGTTCTGACAGCTGTAGATTGTATAAATAACGAATGTTTTTCTTTCAAAGGGCAATATACATGTAGATGAGACATGTAATAAAATATTACAAACAACTGTATTCTTTTTTAGACTTGTTTGTGTATTTCAACAACATACAATCAATTTCATTCCTTTGTCTTCTTAGGATTTTTTTTTATTTATCTCTTCAAAATGCATATATTCGGATAGATAAAACGTGGTGACTTTCGGACGAATTTAGTTAAATATTTTGCTAACTAAAGAATTATAAACCGAAATTTCATTCAATTAAATGTTTCCCATTTTATAACATGGAATGGGCGGACAAAAAACCTTTCTTAGATAGATTCCGCTCAAAATTTTAAACGAATTCAAAATATTGAAATCAAGTTCACGAGGGTAAAAGCTAGTAGTAAAATAATTTAATAAAGTAAAGTAAAAAAAGTAAGTATTAAGTATAAAAACTGGGTAAAAATAGGAAAAAAAATAAAATGGAGGGAAATGAAAATAACATTAAAAAAATAAATAAGAATCTTAAGAAAAGTTTTTATATTAACTGCAATTAGATCGATCACTGCATTTTAGATCGATCAAATTTATGTTTATTCATATTAGCCAATGGATTACGTTTAGACAAAATAAAAAAGCAAGAGAAAACTAGTCCATTACGCTTACACAGTCAAAATATTAACAGTATAAAGGCTAGTCAAAACTAGTCCATGACCCTTAGGCAGTCAAAAAATTAGTAGTCCAGTCAAAATAAAAAGCTAGTAAAAACTAGTCCATGATGCTTAGACAGTCAAAAAATTAGTAGTCTAATCAAAATAAAAAGCTAGCCAGTGATTGCATGCCGTGAATGGTTTAGCGCAACTCCATCTCTTCATTTTATTTTATTTTTTCATTTGCATTTTACTATTCCGTTTTTCCACTTTCCACCCTATTTTTTAATTTCCATTTTTGGATTCCCTATTTTCAGCCATCCATTTAGGTCTGCCATTCACGAACCTCCCTTGCCATGCAAATAAGTCTGCTTTCAATAACTGCTATATTCTGCTGGATTTGTCCTCCGTCTGTATTTTCACAGAACGTCTTACTAAAACACTTGGGCAGTTCCTTTCATTCCCTAGTTCATTTGCAGCATGTATCTCTTCGCTATCCACACATAACACACGCATTGATATTTCCACAATAAGGTCGCTTGCCTTTTCAAATGGTATGGAGTTATAAGATGTGTCTTAAATAATCGAAAGGGGTTGAGTGCGCAACCTTCTGCTTTAGACTGAATCTAGCTTCCACGCTTACGATCATTTTGAAGTAGAGTGATCACGATAGTCAAACTTGCCTCATTCATTTAAAGCAATAATTTTCTGAGAATACAGGAAAGCTCTTCACTTCCTAATTATATATGTGCTCCCTCTCTCGAGCACCTGCCATTAGTTACTTTTAAAAATCGCTTCAATCTTGATGACCTGCAATTATAACAGCAATAATCTTTGTAATAGCCTCATCGAACAGCTGCTGTCTTATATAGGCACTGTTGACCGAATCGCGTTACGCTGATTGGTTGAACAAGTTTATACCAGTTTTTCTGACTTTTCAGTGTAATTTTTATCATTTCTTGTTATGTTATACGTATTCCTACTTTGTCATTAGTATGTTTCTTTCCAATTGATTGCTGTATTATTTTCTTTTCTTGTTTTTCTTTCTTAGTCAAGTTCACCTACAACTATATCAAACCGGAAAAAGGCCACATGAGCTCTAAAAATGGAAGTGTAGTGTGCTATTAACTGTTAATTTTTAACTATGTCATTGGAGGAAAAGATGCCCTTCTAGATCAACTAAGGGTTATTAAACCTGTCTTCCTCCATTAATAACTCTGAGGGTTTGGACTCCTAAGCATCCGAAGGCAGAAATATGACCTCTAGCTTACAAAACCTTTTAACGGGGAGGACTTAATTCATTCATCCACAGATTGTAATTTAGATCTGAAACAGAGGACGATTACCTCTGACGTAGTACCCCCAGTGGTAATACTCTCCATATGGAGAATTTTGTGACCATGGCATATTTAACGTGCGCCACACACGGAGAGTCTTTGGCTGGCTGGTTCAAACCCACAACCCAAGAGACGTGACTCATACGCCCTGCCAACCAGGCTATACCGGCATAATAATTACAAATACAATAAAGAATTGATAAAAAAATATAGTAGGGTTGAGTTTTCTACGCCTATTGAGGCAACGCTATATTCGTGAATTTTCTACGCTAGTTGGGGTAACGCAATGAAGATTAAAATTTTTTAATTTTCTTTATTCTACATTATTTCAATTCCTAATTACTTCATAATGAATCCGCAAATTGAATGAAAATTAATCAAAATTTTAAAGTGTTTCTTTCTTAATAACTTCCTGAAAAACATTGTTTAATTCTTTAAAATTCAAATATTACCTTTTCAGTCCTATCAGTTTTTAATTAGGTGCAATTCTTCAACTCAATTATTTTTTTAATTAATAGACAACACTATTTATAATTTATAATAAAGCATTTTATTTCTGAAAGGAAATGCAAACCAATTTCATTCATGTGATTTTTACCGCTATTAGCGAAATAATAAAAATAAAAATTACTTTCTAAGAGAAAAGTGGAACTTTTATTTTGAATGTCACATTAATGTAGAATTTCCACTTTTTATTGACATTATAAATGGTTATATAGATTTTCCCTTTATAAATAATTTCACATAAAAAATGCTTAAATTGCAATGGATGTCGCAATGAAACCAGGTGAAAGTATGATTTATGATTCCAAGATATTTTAGAATAGAGATATGTATAGGTTTCTTTTTTAAAGTATAATTTTATACTTATTAGTATAAAAGAATTACAATTATCATATGCACACATTCATTCTGTTAGAAATATATTCTTAAAAAATGCGAATAAAAGCTATTTAATTGTAGAAAATCTATGAAAATAAAACTGAATCGCCAAATGTGTTGCTAAGCGCCAAACTCGAGGACGGCTCGGCCAAATCGACATTTTTTTTTAGTATTTTCGTTAAGATACGAGGAAGTTTCTTTTAGAAAGAAAAAAACCGGAAAAATTGCAATTGAAAATAATAAAAACGACATTTTTCTTACTTTCCCACCAAAATTCTTCATTTCCCCATCTTCAATGAGTAAGACTTCAATTTTTTCCCCACGCTAATGAGGATAGGCTTAACACGTTTTCGACCGATTATTTCAAACGATTCTGTACATTTTCTTATTTTTTGATTTATTTAAAATGAAACATTATTAATTAATCTATCTTTCGGATTCATTTTGAAGAAATTTCGAATTAAAATAAAGCAGCATAAAGGGAATTTATATTTTCTAATCTGTATTGCAATACACGCACTGACATAGGAAATTCGCGCATTTGCGTTGTCACAATTGGCGCAGAAAATATATGCAAGGGCAATGCATTGTGATTGTTAACAACTGCATTTTTGTTTTAATTAAAAGTTTAATAAATGCGTGTATAATACTATTGTATCTATCCCAATCTTAATCCATATATAAAATATTGACTTGATTTTAAGGAAATACGGACTTGATTTACGGTTTTACTTTATTTCATGTAAACACTTTAAATAAATTGTTTTTAGGTTAGTTGTGTGCTTTTCTGTGCGTACGAATTTGCCGGTAAAAGCTAGTACTGAAATATAAGCAATTAATGGTACTTTAGCAGATTATAAACTCGTATAATAAATTCATTTATTCTTCTAATTAAACGACATATATTATAAGAAACAACAAATTAAATGTTGAAAATTCTGTACAAAATTATCTGTGAAAATTCTGTAAAATTAAAATTCTGTATTCTTTAACAAAATTGAATGTTGAAAATTCTGTAATTCAGTGTAAAGAATTTATATAAGAAGTGTCATGCGTATTTACACACGATTTACACGAAAAGAAAAAAAGTCTACCGGATTTGGATTTTCTACAAAAAAAAGTATCAATTCCCTTTGAGAACTATAACCTGAAGCCACAAGTAATCAGTTTTTTATTTTCAGAATTCTGCCCTTGATGGTTTTTCTTCTTCTTAGTATAGCAAAGAAAAGCAACCATGCCTTCTGCACGTAATTTTTGGTTCATTTGAAATCTGAAATTCAACACGTACTGCAATTTTAGTATAAAATAAACATACCAAATTTCATTTATCTACGTCATTGCAATTTTGAATTATCTGACACTAACATGCATGCAAAAACTGAGAACGATAGATGTTGATGGATTCGTTTCAAAATTTCCTTTATTTCTTTAAAATTTTATCCAATTATCTCTTCATTTTTCTCATTACTTTGTGTTTACATTTGAATTAAATAGGCAGGTATATTTTCTATGAATGGATTGTGCACAAAATATGATTCAAAAAATCTGCGAATTTGGTACTAAGATCAACCACATAATAAATTTATTCCCCCGGGCTGTAAGGGATTTTGTTCACGTACAGACAAGCTTAATTCAAAAAATATTGTTGGAGAATTCAGATATGTTTGAAACGCGATGATTCATCACAATTTCTAGGTCACGTTTTCTGACAACTACAGCACTTTTTTACATCTCGCCAACGAGGAAAAAGAAGAGGGAAAACACTTTTGAAATTTTTCCGATTTCCAATGATTTTATCGAAAAATATTTTCTTTTGTTCACAGTTAGTACTTGTTTAAAAATTATATCTTGAAAATATCTGAAGATTCACTTTCAAAACAAGCGTCTTAAACACGAAGTACGAAATTGGAATTCCCGTTCCTTATCAAGAGAAAAGCCTGTTGAATTTCTGAAACCAATGAGTTGCTATCTTTAAATATCTCAACACATCCGTGAGCGATAGAAATGCATGGAAAATTTTAAATTTATCTCATTGTTTATCTTAGCGCATAAACACATGAAGCAGCCAGCACAGATAAAAACCAATGACGTCATTTTGTCCGGACAAATATCTCTTAATCGCCATTTGTTTCGCAAAAACACATAAGATACGAAAAGAAATTAACAAAAACATCTCGAATCAATTTTATGCAAAGAGTATGTATTAATTTAAAGAAAGCAATTTTGAAATC
>JAOUZG010036029.1:15085-40421 GCA_026289955.1 Argiope argentata
CTTGCTTTAAGAAACAATAACATTTTGGAATCATATTTTTAATTATTACTAAAAGTAATATTTTTTTTTTTCATTTATCTTGCTTTACGAAAGAAAACCATTTTGGAATCATATTTTTATTTAGTACAAAAAGTAATATTTTTTTTTATTTCTATTATTTCTTGCTTTACAATCTTTGAGTTATTATTGATCACTAAATAAGATTTCAAATCATGACCTAATCGATAATTTCAAAGAAATTAATAAACAAATACTTCTATTTGAAAATCACTAGAAAAGGCTAAGAGAATTAAATTTCATATTTTGTAATTCAAATAATGTAAAGCTAAAAACATTACAATGCCTAAATTGTTTTAGGGACCCACGATTTTATTTTAAATTTTGTAAAAAAAATATTTTACATGTTTGCATTTTAAACAAAAAAATCCACATTTCTACGATTAAAACTGGTCGAGTTATATAGCATTGAATTTGGTTATAAGTGAATATTCTCGCTTTATAGGCTATACCATTTCACCTAGAACAACCACACTTTTTTAAAAAATGTTAAAATTTGAATTAATTGAAAATTTACGAAATTTTAAAATTTAGTCACAAAAATATTATTGCACAAAAATAAATTTTACGCCAATTAAATTTTTAAGATATGTAATACAAATTCGTTAATCATACAAATTTTTGTTGAAGCGTTTGGCAAACTTTTATCATGTTTTATTTAATTTGCTTAATTTCCAGTAAAACATTAGATTATTGCCTCGAAGTTCAAATCATTTTGACAGTTTTATGAAATATTTAATTGCGCGTTCCCCCCCCCCTTTGTTTAAAGCTAAAGGAGAAAAATTATGTTAATTTTATTTGTTGAGTTACAAGGCGAATAAAAAAGTGCATTACAATACAACAGTCAGAAGATGCATCTAATAAATGTTTGCGTTTATAATATCGCTATGACGTTATAGTATTGACTTCAAATGAAGTTTTATTTACTTTTAATGAATAGACTGTATACAAGGCAATATAATTAACTCATCTTTTTATGCCTGACAGCATAGAGGAATCATAGATATGAAAATTTATTTAAACTATATATCTGAAATCAAACGTAATCAATATCTTCAGTGAACGGCTTATCAACAAATGAGAGTAGTAATTAGTTAATAACAGATTAATTATCCTTCAGCACCGGTGCTTATAAATACTGAAAACAATTACATTGATATCACTAATGCACGAAGTACTGTCCAACATAATTAACGAAACAAAACCTTGCAACAACTAATAAGAATTGAATTAATTTAAAACACCTTTATGTCTTGTTTACTTTGCAGCTGCATCCGTAATGAATATCAGTTGAAGCCACCTTCTACTGCAATAACATTTGCTATGTAAAAGGTTATTCACCAGTTTTTTGGGATGCTTAAAATGAAGTAATTGCGCACCCTTTTTATAAAAGATTAATGTTAAGTTATGTTACTGGAAAAGAAGTTGGCATTGAAATCCAACTCGAAATCGTTCTTCCAATTCATTCGGCTAGTGATTATTATTCACTTCATATTAATAGACAAGGCATCTTTAGAATTAACAAAATATTAAGAACATTTTTAACTTTCTGGTATAAATAAAGTTATAAATCTAATATTTGTACAAACAAAGAGAATAACATAATATAATTATATTTATTTACAATATTTACTTTGTTGCAATTTAAATTAGTTATTTAATTTATGATGATGTAGAAGTGTTTATATTTATTTATGAATTTTAAACAATTTAAATCAAATACTCGAAGATTCAAATTTTTAAAAAATATAACAATTTATAAAACATTTGTGACAATTTAACACGTCTTACAGAACAAGTAAGTCATAATATTTCTGATTATTCACTACATTTAACTATAACTTTCGTACATTTTTATAGTGTTAAGTTATGAAATATGCATTTACAAAACTATAAATACATTTTATAGTTTTAAGGTATAAAATAAATACTTATATTCATTAAATATTCAAAGCATTTACTTCAATTTTATTATAATGTTTTGATAGTGTTGTCATATATTCTTTAAATTAGATATGCTTAGATTCAAAATTGTGTATATATGCAAATAAATAAAAAGAACACTCTAGGGTTTCTTAAAAAAATTCTTCACATTTTTTTCGAATGCAATTGCTATTTTTAAACAAATTTGTTTAAGTATTGCACATATTAAGCAAAGGCATTAATAGAAGTAGAAAAATATATCATCTATTAATGAAAGGAGTCAGCCGATAGCATTTTTTGTGTGTGTGTGTGTTTTCTTATTGATCCTAAAATGCTCTCATAACCGAATTTTCTGTGTAAAATGTAAGATCCTGCCTATTGTTTGCACTGTCGAAACTTTTTGTCTAGTTTTTCAGGAGAAATTCGAAAATACATGTAATTTCTAAACTGTTCTTAAACTTTTGATTATGTACTGTAGTTCTTCAAGCTATCATGCATCAATTAATATTAAAAACGAGCTAGAATAATAAGCACTTTAATTTTACTTATTTCTGAATTTTTTGCCTTATAAATATATACAACTACAATTTATAAATGAAGACTTCTTAAGTATTAGTTTTCATGTCGAAATTTTTGGCGATTTTAATCTTTAATGATTCCATAACTCGTATAATTGCAGCATTTATTTAATATACTACATTATGAATTCCATATTTTAAAATATATATATAAATAAACCCCTAACTAATAGATTCAACATTTTTTTTAGGTACTTACATATTAGACAGTCCAACTTTATCGCCAAATTTGAAGTCGTTGCCAATGACTTGCTAAACCACCAATTATGGTAATCCGGAAATGGTGTAATCCGTTGATCTTTATCGCTAAATTTAAATCCGTCGTCAATGACTAAACCGTTGGCGATCGTTGGCGAAGATGGTCTACTACGCAAGTACCTTTTTTTATTTGTTCCCCACACTATTTAAACAGAGAAAACTCCTCCACCCCGGGGGTAATGAAAAAAGAAACCCCTCAGTTAAGACTGGGTTCTAATGTAAGCAAAACCAAGAGATAGATGCTCCTCTACTACGAAAGAGACGAAATTATCTGATTTATTATTTTCCAAATTTAACTCCTATTCAGTGGGTAAAATTTTACAATGCTTTTAATAACTTAATTAGCATCAATCAAATATTACTTTAATATCTTTCTTGAGTTTCATGATAAACTGTTTAAGAATCAACTGTTCACTTTATTTCATGGAGCTAGAGACACACACATTATTATGTATTAAAACCAGCAGCATCACAAGAAATCAAATCGTTTTGGACGTTGAACCTCAAAAGTCCTTTTTATCAACATATTATTGTATGCTTCTCCTTCACAAATCTGCTTTGACTTATTGACTTGACTAAATGTACAATAGTGAGTGAGATCAGAACTTGAAATATGATTATAAAATTGTATCAAGTATTTTTTTAAGTAAGAATACTTTTTATTTGTTATCCTAATATTTGTATTAAAACCAACGGTTTCCCAAGATTAACATCGCATCGAACACTGATGTCCGACGGTCATTTTGACCAACATAGGATTTCCTATTTTTCCTTTATTAGTCTTTTTAGACTTATTGACTTGCCTAAATAGGCAATAGTGAGTCAGATCAAAGCTACCCATATGTCAAATCGAAATATGTTTATAAAATTGTATCAAATATTTTTAAAAAAAAACATAAACACATTTCAGCTTACCTTTATGGAACTGGCTCTCACATGGAATCTCCTTAATCGGAGGACATCGTCGAACGCTCCATCCTCAATCCCTTCCGTCTGAAGATCGTCGATAAATAAACGAAAAACGATTAACCCCTTGAGAAACTGTCGAGGCATGATCTTCGTGCCAGATAACGTGATTTCATATGTGGTCCCTTTTTCGAACAACGAACCATCCTCCAGGGTCTTGGCGAAGGCATCAAAGTCACTCACATTCTGACAGATAAGACCTACCACCTCACCATAATCGTCACACTCGCACTGGGGTAGCAAAGTTTCACATTCAGAGGTAGGAAAGGGGTCGTCTTCAGATGAACCCGTCTCTTGCAGCAGGTTTCCGGAATTAATTGAAAAGAAACAAAAAAGGAACAACACCATATATAGCACATATTTCCCAGAATCTTGTGAATGACGGTTGTCGTTTCTGGTGAGAAAATATCGTCTGTTACTTCTATTAGACGACTGTCTGTATAAAGGCTCCCGCCAGTAATTATTTCCACCTGTTGATACATACAGATTTCTTGTACGTCGTTTGGCACTATCCATATCTTTAGTTATTAATTAAATACATTAAAATAGGACAGTGACGATGAAATACAATTAAATAATGCCGAGTTTTATATATTGCGCCAGTTCACAAATCATTCACACAGGAGGATCACAATTGAATAGAACCATTTACTGTCGGGACATATTCAGCAATTCTCTAAGATTCACAGATCAAAACTCCAATTATTAAATTTTATGAATTTCGCACGCTTATCAAATTGTTTTCATCACAAAATTCTTTCATTCACAGCACTTCTTTTCATACGACTGGCCCAATTTTCATGTTTGGAAGTATTGAACACTCACTGTATATGTTTTAGTGTAAGAACATTCACCTAGCCTGATTTGTTATCATATAGAATAAACTCTTATCAGAAGGAACTATCAGCAGTATAAACAACAAAATAATGACAACAAAGAACAAACACAAATGAGAGTGATTCTATTTTTCTGATGCTTTGACAGCTGATTTTCTCATTCTTGGCTGTGAAGAAGAAGTAAAAACCGATATTAAAACGCAATAATAACTTCAGTTGTTTTGAATTTTAAAAACTAACCACAATTATTATTTATATATTTGTTCCTAAGAATTGTTGTCGAATTGTCAGAAAAACAAAATTGCTTCTAAAATTCTTCGGAATTGATTTATATTTTCACTTTACATAATATTTACAATAAAATCTCTTACTACATCCAAATTCGTTCCAATAAATTGAAATAAATAAGAGAAGAATTATCTCCACCTAATTAGCTGAAAAACTCTTAAAACTTAGAAACATTCTTCAATCTATCATCCAAGTGTTTCACGATTTTTAAAAATATTTCTAACGAATTAAACGATGACTAACAAACACTAACACAAAATCGTTTGCAAACACAACTTTGGAACCAATCAACACATACTGCTTCCTCGCTTCGCAAACATAGAGGCTTTACAGAATCACATGGCACGCTATAATTCTCCACCAATCACGTTAATTCCTCATGACGGTGACCGAAAATAAATATATCGTCTGAGAAATTAAGCACAACAAGCAAAGGGCGCGCGACCCCGTTGAATACGCGAATAGAAGTGCGAAGAACGGACTTTCTCTCTAAAGGGGATTTCCCAACAGGTGTGACGTCAGGAGCACGTGTTACGGCGGATGTGAAAGTTGGAAGACAGATGCATTATAGATGCGAAAAAAGTCCCAGACAGATCTAGCCACTTTTATTAACAATAACAGAATGCGTTTTATAAATATTTGCCAGGGCTGATTGATTTTCTAAATTCATCGAATAATACAAATGTTGTATCAAGTAGAAAATGCACGCTTTTTTACGTTTGTCATTGCAAATACTTAAATCTTCTGATTGTTGATGTTCTTGCAGAAAAATTCGTAATAAATATTTTCCGAAATAAAATATGGCCGAGCTTTGGTAATTCGAATGCGGAGGCCCGTAATAAAAATTCAATTTATCCAAAATCTGAATTTAGGAAGGTTCAAAGCTTAAATTTGAATACAGGCGAAGGAAATGGCAGTTTTTAAAACTAAATAATGATCTTTTTCATTTAAATATTAATCTTGTATTTAATATTTAACAGTTTTAATAAATAATGCATATTTTTTTAGATAAAAAGTAAATAATTTGAAAAAATAAAATAATAATAATTAAAATCACTACAAAATTTTTAAAAATTTAAAATCGTGATTTTTAAAAATAAATTACTAGTTTTAATAAACATATCGAATAAATTACTGAGTAGTTGCATATGTGCAGAAATATTATTCAACAATTGCATAATTTAACCAGGGCCTGACTAAGACAGGGGCAACGGGTCAGTTGTCCCAGGCCCCCACATCAGAAGATCCCCCAAAATCGAATAAAGTTTATTGTACATTTCCTTCCTTGATAAACTTTTTTAACATTGATTTTAAGAGACAAAAAATAACAGAGGGTGACTTGATAAAAGTTTTTGCCTCTGCCCCAAATTAGGCTAAGTCGGGCCCTGAAGTTAACTTCAGAATAAGGTTCTAAAATCATCTATTAGGTATTTCAATTTATCTTCATAAAAGTTTTCCCTTTTTTTAAATTCAAAAAAACAATGTAGAGTATTAAAGACAGCGAACACAAAGAACACAAAGTAGAAAAATATTCTCTTCACTAAAATAATCCAACTAAAAGAATGAATTTAAAAAAATATTTACTTTAAAATTTAAACTAATCAAAATAAATTCCAAAACTATATATATAAAAAATTAACATTATGTTACGATACCACCAGCAGCAGGAAAATATTATGAATTCGAATTAAAATATTAATTATTAAATACTAATGATTAATGATTAATAATATTAAAACCGCAGGTTTTCTAAGTATTAATAAGGAATTTCTTAAGAACGGTCTCATAAAAAATACTAATTAAAAAGGAAAATAACATTGACAAAATTTGATTTCCATGAAAACTGCGATAAATCGCCAAATCATGTGAAAACGCAATTCAGAGATATGGAAGCCACAAACTAAATGTGAGTAATTCTAGCTTGGCGTTATTAATGGCGTCGTCTTAATAGCTGCAGCAGTGGAACTTAACATGTATCATAAAAAAAATCAAATAGACATGGTGCTTTTAAATGTTATAATGTTTCTAAATTTCAAATAAAATTTAGTTTCTCTCTCAACTTTGAAGTAGGTTACATCTTCTTAGCTGCAGGATTTGAAGATTGCTCAATCTAAGTTTTTGGAGCATTTCTCTAATTTATGTTTTTCGAAAAATTTTATGCCAGTGATGAATTTGAAATCAGAAATAATATTTGCTATAATGTTAAATTTTATATTTGTACAATGACAGTGTTATATAAATAATACCTAAATTCCAGAGTTTTTTTATAACTTCAGCTTCTGTTGATTCGGAATATAATCTTTTCCTTTCCCGCAGTCGCGAAGGCCCGGTGCATAGCACACGGTCGCATCCCCCAGATGGTCGGCACTGCTATATCGCAACTTCTTTCCGCATCAAAATTCGTAGAGTTGTTCCTGCATAACTATTATTTCATAAAACAATTTCACGATTAACACACCGTCTGATGTTAACACCTATCTGGGCTAAAAGCATGGTACTCGCTCTATCTCCTCCTTTTTATCATGTCTGAACATGATTTGGGAATGAGGTTTGTGGTGGCAACATTAATCCGCAAGCGAAAAAAAAAAAGTTTAAAATCCGTAGGCGATTTGAGATGATCGTGCAGAAATTTTATCTGCTCGAGCATTTCAAAAAAATCAGGTTTTAATAACGCGTTGTCATTACACTTACAAAAGTTCCGATTAAAAAATAAGTTAATGACTACAGCAAATAAAACCTAGAAAAATGTCATTTTGAGCGCGGGATTAAATCAAATGAAATAAATAGGAAGTGGGATATTTTTTAAACAATGAATGCGAGACAAAGTTCTTTATGATCGTTTGCAATACTAAAGATTAAAACTCATTCGATGAAACCATTAAAATGAATGAAAATATAATTTATCTCGCACGAGCAAGTGAAGCTTAGCCGTTCATAAAATGATGTTCTGACATGATACAACGAAATATGCATAGCAGATTTCATTTTAATCTTTATTATGTTGTTTTTTTTTCACTTTTTCGCTAATCGTAGTCAGTGATTTAAGCCTAGTCCGTGTAGTAGCTTCTAAGGGTAAAGGCTCCTGAGCACCCAAGGATAGAAGTCTGACTTCTAGCTCGCATGAAGATGACACTCACACAATCGCTTGCACAACCTCTTTTTCCATGTGAAGGGGGGAGCACATTCACACATCTCACAGATAGAACACAAGGGGAACAATCATGCCCCAACCGGGAATACTGTTTGACAACGGATAGTAAAACCCACTGCTCTTTTGCGCATGCGTTAGGATGAAGAAGAAAGGGATGGAAAGGGAGGCGATTTAACAATAAAGACTCGTGGTTTTATGAGGCTTAAACATTACAGAAAATTGGTATACAGAAGGAAAAAGGTACTTATGAGTAGTAAAATATTTCAGAGGAATTTTTATTTAATATAAGGGGCATAAACATTAAATTATGAAGAATAAATGAAAAAAATCAGTTTTTTAAGTTTGATAATATTTCTTTAACAAAATAAATCTTTTTTTAAATATAGAAATGAATCTTTTATACTCAATTTCGAAGAATTTGTGACATGAATAAATAATTCCTCGTTTTCTGCTTCTTGGTTACAATATTTAATGAAATTACATCAAACTTTCTTCGTTCCACTCCTGAAAGCTGTTATAACCACTTGTATTAGCCTTATCAGAACGAAATTTTGAGTTAAAATAAAATGCGGTCAGAAATAAGCCAACACTCACATACACAAGGGGAAAAAACTGAACTACAAAATATCTAATGGGAAAATCCAAGGTCAAAGATAATTACCGGAGGAGAAAATTCAGAGTGTCAACAAAAAAATCTGCACAATCAAGAAAAAAAGATATAAAGGAAATCAAAAATCAAATCTTGACTAAATTTTCAAATAAGAAAAAAAAATAGGCTTAACCAAAGCCAGATAGAAATTGTTATCATTTGTTTTGAAAAATTGATATTCATATCTTTCAAAACAATTATCTAGTAAAAATGTGTATGTTTTATTTTATTTTATTTTTTAAGACTCAAAAATTACCTTTTTAATGGTGCAGATTTCATTTCACGGAATTCTTGACTTGATGCACTTTAAATCCTTATTATTTTTTTTTCTTTAGACCTTTTTTTTTTCAGTATAAGATCAATAAAAAGCATTTTTTTTTTACATTTTTCGTATGTATGAAGCTTTTATACCTTTTGTTAAATATTTTTTGAACCCATATTTTTCAATCCTAGACCATGATCTCAATTTGCATACGGTCGGTGCATGCTTTACATATTTTTGTTGGCAACACTATTACAGCACACACACACAAAATTTATGTCATTTTGGAATCCTAAAAATTATCTTTTCAACGACATAATCGCGCAATTTTTAATCGAAATTTTAGCAACTGTCTTTAATATGACTTGCCTAGGTTAAGTTGTTGAAAATTCATTCAAACTTCAATGTTTTCTAAATTATTTGTTTTTCTTCCATTGATTAACATAATCTAATATCACACAACTTTTTAATCAAGATTTTTTACTTTACTTTAAAGTTTCGAAAAGAAATTAATAGTTAAGAAAAGAACGAAATACAATTAATCTTTACAAATTAAGAAAATAAATTAATCTTCAGGCCGGATTCATCATATTTTCCTTTTTGGTTTTTTGCAATAAACTTAATATTTATTGCTAATTTGGTTGAAAAGAAATTAGATCATTATTTAATACTTTCAAATTATTACTAATAAATAATATTATAAGAATAAAATATTAAACAAATAATTTAATAAAAAGAATGTTGCTCTTTCTCTCTGTATGATTTTAGTCATCATACTATATTATTTCAAAGTTAGATTAACCATGTGCCTTTTGTTGAGAGTACATGAATTACTTTGAAGATTTTTATATTTTTCAAAATAATAGGTATATTAAACTATACATTTCTTAACCCCTCCGTTCCTAATTGACACGCATGTCCCAAAGATCATTCTTCATTTCTCAAGGTTAGTAAATCTAATTTTGCATGATTTATGGTAGGAAGAAAACTTTTTACTTAGGATTCAAATGGGTCGAAAGGTTTAAGAAATTATCTGCTCTTCTTGTTTTTAAAAGTGCCTTCAGCTACGAATTTTTTTATTTACAAGTGCTATTTTATTAGATTAAAATTGTAATTTTTAATCATTAAAAAAAGTTTTGAATCGCATATCACTGCATTGCTAGAAATTTTACATAAATAATATTTTATTATCAAAAATGCAACATTTTTAGATATTTAACATATTATAACAGTACATTTTTTGCAATGTGTTATAATGAATATATGATTTTTCTATATTTCGAAATCATATTTGACTTATAACGTATGTGACGAGATAAAGGTCACGATACGAATCCACGATGCTAAGGTCAGTAACCAAATAACATGACCACAATACAAAAGTAGACTTCGGTATCGTAGATGTTATCTGGCTTATTAAGCTAGTGCCACACGTAGTTCTTATATTAATGAATAAAATAGACAGAAGTTAAGACGATTTTTTTTCTTTTTGATATTTGTATTTGGGCATTTCATAAAATATTAATTTTGCTTGTTTTTTAATATGAAAGCAATTGCAGCATTAATTTATTATTCAGTTGTAAAATAGTTTAACTCTGCCTATTTTATAATTAGCTATATAAAGTAAAATTATTATAATCTAAAATAATTTCATGCGTGGTGAATAGAAAAAATATTCGTAAGTCTAAATTTTTTAAAGAAAAAAATTATATTTACGAATATTTATTATTAAGATTATTTTTTACCAATCAATCGCAAGGGCCTAAATAATTAATTTAATTAGCTTCAAAACGTGGAAGATATTTTCATTTTTTTCTTAAGTTTTTTATTTATTGATATCTAAATTTGGTTACAATTTCAATATTACAGCTTCCTCGCATATTGTTCCAGGAAAAGAGAAAAATATGTGAATTGTGATTTTTTTAGGACCTGTTATTTATCCTGTTGCTAACCTGTTATTTACCCTGGGTGACATTTTATGCAGTCATTCGTTTGCTTATTTGCCAGCAAAAATTGAACAATATGGATTTATTTGAAAAAATATCATTCGTTATCATACGCCGTTTAAAAACATTGCTTAATGTGTAGAATTGATTCCTAATTGTTTCCGTATTATATAACAAATAATATTTAAAAAATCAAATCAATTCCTACTTAGATCAGCAAAGAAATTTTTTATTTTTGTTATTTTTTTTATTAAATAACAATTAATATAAATGATTCATTAAAAAAATTGGTTTTCGCCAGAATTGAACTAGCATTCTTCACCTTCAGGCAAAAAATATTTATATCTTCGCATTTTACCGATCGAGCTAGTGATTGAAAATTTCAATTTTCATTACAATCTGCTGAAACTCTATTTAAAGTATTGAAAATTAATTTAATTCAATGTTTGAATTAATATGTGAAAAAACTGTATTAACATCATCCACTACAAGTTTAAGAAAATGTATTTGAACTCGAGTGGATGAATAACGAAGTATTTTATTAACGACTGAAGATTTGAACAAGATGTATTACGGGGGGTGAGCTATAAGTAGGAATTGAGCAAGTATATAAATGAATGAATTATGTTATTTGTGCAATCATATTAGATTTTTTCGATATTTTCAAAATATTTTAAATTCATTAGATGAACGAGACATACATAATATAACTTTCTCCGATTAAAGACAATAAACTGCATCTGAAATTAATGAACAAAATGAAATCAGATTTCATCTACAGAAGTAATGAAAGGATTTGAGAAAATAAAATTTATTAAATATTTCAGATACAACAATAGCTTTTACATAGGGAAGACCAATGCAGTGAAAATATTGCTTGCACCAAGGGACTGGAATACTGATTCATTAAAGATTTTTTTGCTGATCAAGTTTCTTATTATAAGTTATTCATTTCTAAATGTATATATTTTTATTATACCAAATATATTATATTTAAGACAGGTTTGTTTCCTTCATAATTATAAAACAAATCAGTTGCAATCTTTTAAAAATTTTATTTGAATTAACGGGACAATAATATTTAATATTTCCGCTATATCCGATATAGTTACAGTTAAAATGCAATTGCTTCTGTTGGAAAATTATACTGAAAGCAGTCATGTCAATAAATTATTGTAAATTATATTGTGGTTATACATTTTTTATAATGATCATTAATTTGCATTAACAGATGAAACATTTTTAGGCTTGTTACTCGTTTATTTTATTGAAAATCAAAATACGATTTAATCTAATTGATGAATTAAAATACGATCTTAAATATGCTTATAGACCTTAACTGGCTGATTCTGGCTATAAGTATATTTGGCAACAATTTAATGAAGTTAGAATCAATTTTTTTAAAGAAATGAAAGTGCAATGTTAAAAAAAAAAGATACATCAAATCGAATCAGCATACTTTCAATTTACTTGAATCCAAACGGCTCATTAGATGGCAGCACGCACAAAATTACTTAATTGTAAATTTGCGTCCTTAAACATTCGAATAAAAAAATACAATCAGTCGCTAACAAAAGTTAACTCGAAGTACTTAAAAACTTTAAGATATTAAGCATTCAATTATATTTAATGCTTTGATTCCATATATCCCCTGTTATCTTCTCTGATACGTACGTTAGTTAAGATTTTACCTAGAAACTACTTTACTTTAAATGAGCCGAGAAATTAACATTACATTTTTTTAAATCATTGATTAATATTTTCATTAAACTCTATAAACTACAAAACAAAATATGCTACAAATATTAAAATTATCCTGTAATATTCTTCATTACATTCATATTTTAAACTACAATTTTCCCATTATGTTAATGCTTGCAATGAAATATATATTTTTAAAACTATACTATGTTTTATCATTGATATTTTATGACTTCATAATTATACTTATATTACATATTTTAAGTGTAAAAAAGTTATTACAAAATGATCTTTTCTCTTAATTTCTTTTTACACACTTCAAATCTTTCCCTTTTTCCAAAGATGTCATCGAGGTTGAAGAGTTCCAGCACAGCTTAATCGGACAATGTTATGATGAGGATAAATTGGGAATTACACTTTTAAAAGGAAGTTTTAAACAGCAAATTGAATATTCACTATCATTTATAAACAAACACAGCAAGACATTCCTTGCCTGAGGTATGAAGCGAAAAAAGTTGGCAATGTAGAGTATGAAATACGATGGTGTAATCGAGCACTCGAAGTTATTTTTCAATCATATTAGAGATAAAACTCCTTATTTCCACATAACATTATTTGGAACAACGGAAATTAATAATGAACGATGTTTCGTCACTATATCTAAATTCCCATAAAGCCAAGTTAGTACATTTCCAAAACAAAATGAAGATCCACAAGATTTTCATCCTTAATTTCATAATCTAGAAAAGACTGATCACTGGGGCAGAACTATTCCCAAGGATGTCATCAATAAAAGATGATAAGGGAAATAAAATTACTATAAAAATAGTTTATAAATATTATGTATAAAAACGTAAAATCTCTATAAACTGAAATAAAAAAGAAAGGTTCTCTGTATGCAAGTATGTCCTTTACAGTTGTTTCTTCGTAATTCTGTTAACTAGTCATTAAATAGTTTGAATTTGTTAATAGTTTGCTTTAATATTTTAGTGATGGAGAACATTCATTAAAGAAGTAAACGTAAAATAAAATTTATATTCGATTTTAGGGCCCTCACTTATGTGGGGGCCCAGGTCATTTCCCCGTATGCCTCTGCCTTAGTCAGGCCCTGCTTACTGAAAGCATCGTAAATCTTCTGAAAAAATTAGAAGTAATGAAAGCTGACACATTACAAGACAGTATTTTAGGTCCTGTGCTTTGCGATATCTGTACCCTTGGTTTTTTTCCAAGTTTGAGTTGCAATGATCTGCCTTTTTGTCAACGATACTGCTGTTCTAGCTCAATAGGGCACCGAAAATTTCATCACCAATCTTCTTCAATGTAGCCTTTCATCTACTGAAAAATAGGCTATCCTTTACCTAGAAAGAATTTAAAACAACACGCCATTGCAGTTTGAAAAGACCATTGAATCAAATAGCCTAAGTCCTACTATTATTTGATAAAACGTCTCGAGATATGAATTTTTTGAAAATTTGTGGTTGATTTCATACAGCATGCTATCTTTCAAGTTGACGCTGTATATAATTTCTCCCAATTTGCTACTATCAAATTTCACTATGCCTTCATGGTTTTCTGTGTGGAATTTTCTTTGTGTTTATGTACGTAGGGTAAAAGATAGTTTGTTAGAATTACTTAAGCCAATTTTTTTTATTAAAATGAGAAGATATAGATATATATTTATAATTAAAAAAAGAAGATTGATAATATGAATTGTATTACTCTCGAAATGCTTATTACTACTTTTGTTTCTATTTTAAGATTCTCAGAAACAAACATGTATGATTCGGCAGAAAATTTTCCAAAACATTTTGATTACTTTGTAAAGGGAATTTGGTTCACCAAAGTTGTGAATATTAAAATTGATATGGATGTAGTCACTGGAATAAAGGTTATCAGGAGATGTTACATTGTCACTACAAAGGTTTTTTTTTAGAATACCATAAAGTCTTCATGATAGGAGAAATATGTGAATCCTTCAAAGGTCCACAGAACCAGGTGAAATCGTATCTGCAATGAAGTCGTATAAAATATTTCTATTAACGTTGGAAATTTCATTCCATGCTGAGTTATTCGCTTTCTAATCTCTAACCACAATACTTTTGAGTCGTATTTTTAAAATTCTGTCAAATTCTTGATGTTGATACCGTGGTAAGGAGATCTGTTCATGTTTGCGACAGTAAAAGAAATTTTGTCCAGGAGTTCGATTGATATGGTGATATTTTTGAGCGAGGATATGAATACCGAACTGTGAGTGATACTATGATCAAAATCACGATGTTATCGTCTTTGTGAGTAAATCTGTCTATTCTAAAGGATAAAGTAAATAATAAAGATGTACATGTATTTCAGACTTCTTTTAGGGCTTAAAATTGAAGGTTATTAACACTTTTTTCTATTTAGTTTTGGGGCTTTTATAATTTTAATGTTTTTAAAAGGTTAGAATATTTTATTAGTAGTTCTTGGATTCTTTTTAAGGCTGTTGCGAATTGTTCTTCGATTCAGTTATTTTTTAGATCTTTAAATGAATGGGCTTGGTATTTTCTGGTAGCTTTTGGACTTACTTTTCTTGGAGATCTTGTGGGATCATGGAACGGGAATTTCTGGATTATGGAGAAGGCAAAAGATCCTTTTCAAGATGAGAGGTGTCATATTTGTTTATATCCTGGAAATCGATTAATATATGAAAATATTGATAATAGTTTTTGAATCCTCAAATTAGGATTAGCTGTTTTTATTTCTTATGCTCAAATATCATTAATGTTGTGTGATTTATCTAAATTAGTTGTTAACAAGTATTAGCAAATTTAACCGGTTAATAAACAGGTAATAATTTTTAATAATTAACAGGTATCTAAGTTAGATGCTATTTTCTACACCAAAAATTCTTTTATAAATGAAAATGGCTCTTCTTAAGTATTTATGAAATCAAATTTCAAAGTTTAAAAACAATGATAAAAGTTGTGTTCACCGTAAATCGGAATCCTTGAGTAATATCGAAAACTCAACAGTCAAAGAACTGTCTTCAGTGATGGATTTAATAATTTTATGATCCTAGACAGTGTACAGAATGTGCTGCTGATCTATTTTTGATTATTTATTTAAATTTTAATAACTATGAAAATGTACATGTATTTATTTATTATTTCATAACTGTGTACGTCCAAACTTGGCTCATTGTTATTTATGCAGACTCTAGATTCTAATAAATAGTGTATAATCACTTAATAAACGTAATAAAAAATAATGTTGAAACCACGTGCATAAAAAATAATATAGTTAGCCTTTGTCTGTGAAAAGAAGTTTTTGAAATATTTTGAAATGAAAGATAAATTCTTAAATTGATGTAACACAGGAAAATTCTTTAAAAAATAAGAAAGAAAGAAAGTGTTAATTATTTATAAAAGGGAGAAAAGAAAAACAGACTCTATATTGCTTAAAGCTCGAATGCTTAAGAAAATCTGCACCTTTAATTTTGAAAAAGAATATTTTGGAGCAACTTTAAATATTTGATTTTTAAGCACGTGCTGCCCTCTATATTTCAAAATATTACTCAATATCCAAAATTGTTAGTAAGGTAATTTTAATTATTTAATTTTTGCAAAATTTCATTATTTAAATAATAAGATTGAAATTTTCTCTAACCTGTACACAAAATATATAAGGAGAAATTATTGTAATCATTAAGAAATAGGAACTCGAAGTCTTGGCGAATTTCCTTATTTCAGATCTGAGTCTGAAAAACGCATTTTCGGAAATAAATTTTTTTTTTAATACCTCAGTTTTTTATTTGTGACCATATTTTTTTAAATTTATTAACACATTTTTGGAATTATAGTTGTTTGATAAAAAAAATTGAAGACTAAAAAAGGAAACTAAAAATTGTATTGAAATGAAAAATATTTGATTTGTGGTTGTCCCACTAAATATGAATTTTATTAAAAACATTTCGAAATTCATTTCCAAGAAGTCTATCTGTCTGGCTATTCGAATCCACTTAAACATAATTACAAAGTGTAAAAAATCTAGATGAATGAAATTTAAGACTTAGTAACTACATCTAAAATGTAGATCTGTATCAAAATGTCAGCCGTATCTCACGAAAAGTTGATCGTTTGTCATATTATTATTTTTTTTTTTTTTGCATAAATATAATAACTTCAAAATGCGCGCTTCTGATGAACAAAAAGTTTGGTAAACTTTTTTATTATTTAAATGGGATTTAATCTTATCAAAATGTAAATTCCTAATCCGTGCTTTTTCATGCATGAAAACATAATAGCTCAAAAATACTACGATTTAATTTAATAAAATGTTGCAGGTGAAGGTGTAATTAAATCTATAGTTCAATGTCAAATTTTAGTTTCAGTCCGTCACACACACACACACAACCAAAAGCATACATAGTTTTGTTACACTATAAAATAAAAAGTATTAATAAACTCTGAGAATTCGTGGCATTCCTAGCATTGACCACAATCCAAAGTTTTATGCTCGAGATGGAGAATAACACTTTCATTAGAGAATTTTTGGGAGACGATTGAAGTTTCATACACTAGATTTACTTCAAGGTACCATATCCACTTCAAGGTTCTAGTTTTTCCTCGGTCTTCTGAGAATCAAAGAAAATGGTTGCCGGTTTATGCATAATTATTTCGTTGTGTTATATCCTTGATATGCATTTCACCATAATTCGCATAAAGCATAATAAATATAGCATAATTAAAAAAATTGCAATATTTTCCCGATGCTTTAAATGATAATGAAGGCAATTTGAATGCCCTTTTCTCTATTTGCATATTAATTTTCTTTTCTATAAGAAATATAGCGTCTGATAATTTTACTCAATCTGATAAATATTTTATCCGCTTGTCTCATTATTATTATTTAGTTCAAATATTTTGAGATAATATTTGAATAATATCTCTGTGCGCTGTTGTTACGACCAATCCTCGCTGATATAATATATCATCTTTATTCTCCAGAAAACTGACTTTACGTGCTTCAATTATAGTGGGAAGGGAATATTTAAGTTTAGAAAAGAAAGTCCATTTACTTATGCATTATGATGTTAAACTCTTATTATCGGGAATTTCACACCCTTTTTTTTTCCATTGAGGAAAACGAAAATTATCATAAAGCAGTATTATGGATGTCATGAAAATATTTTCTTGTAACATTATAAAAAAATATAGGTAAAAAGTTATCTCTATTATCTTTCTCAGTTTCGTTTCATAATTACATAATCTGTGCCATTCAATTGATTAAAGAAAATTATTATACATTATAAGAGTAAATAATTTATCAACGGTTTTTCATAATTGCGAAAGCATCAAAAAATTGATAAGAAGTTTGTTTCGCTATTATAATTTTCACTTTCGTAGATTGTGTAGTTTTAATAACTACACAATCAATACTATTCACTTGTTTGCAGAAAATTACTACACATTATTGGAACAAAAAATTAATCACACAATTCACTTGGTTGCAGAAAATTATTACACATTATTAGAATAATAATTGATAACTACACAATCTGAGCTATTCAATTGATTGCAGAAAATTATTACATATAATTAGAATAAATTATTGCTTTTATGATTGCAAAAATATCAAAAATATTGATAAAATGTTCTTTCCTATATTATCTTTCTCAGTTTGTTCAATAACTACATATTTGTGTTATTTAAATATTAGGTTGAGGAAAAAAAATCAATTATTATTTTACATCCATCTACCGAGAAAATAATGGATTACTTTTTATTCCCTTCCATATGGAATTTTTGAAAATAATGGAAAAAGAAATCCTTCATTTTCTTGGTAGATGGATGTAAAATAATAATGGATTTCTCTTTTCTCAACCTAATAATTGCAGTAAATTATTATACATCCCGAGAACAAATAATTTATTGCCTGAGTTTTAAAAATTAATTTGGAATTCGAAATATTTTGCCTGATTTTTACCAATCAGATATTATCAGATATTTTTAAACTTATAATAAATAAAAATTCATCGACTGTTTTTTTAATTATATTAAAACTAAGATTTTTCTGATTTATTTTAATAAAGATATTTGAGAACAATAATTTTTTTAAAACACGGGTTGAATAATTCTGAAGAGATATCTTTTATTTTAGTCAAACTGTTCGAAATCTTATTAATTATTTAAGTTATTGATCAACATCTTCATCAATTAAAATGCAGATTGCTATTGAACCAAAAAAGGGTTGAAACTCAATACTTTAATTGATGGCAGTAACCCTTTCATTGAAGGCGGTCTTCCTGACCCGGAATTCGATGATCTTTACAACCTGTTCTTTATACCACCTGTTAAATATGCTAAAAAAAGAATGCCGAGGTGGCGGCAAGCTGTCTAGCTGCAGGAGTAATTCTCAGGATTCGAACAAACAGGAAAAACTAGAGAACGTGCTTGAGATCAAGCTATTCATGAATACTGAGTCAATTATAGATTTGCATAAATCGTTCATGCTCCATTCAAGCCTTCAGCGTTTTCCCCTTCGTTCTTTATTTGGACTTGCAGTGCTTTTCTAACTTTATATAGCTTATGAAAAGTATTTTTATAAAAGGGAAGAATCAAAATAAGAATTTTTTATTTCAAGTATTTTCCTTTTAATCATAATCCATTATTTTAAATATTTCGGAATCTTGAAATACATTTCTTCTCAACTTTCCTACCAGGTGGCACCACAGATAGAGAAATAAAATGTAATTAAAATTAATCGGAATGTGTTATAAATGAAGCTCTTAAAAATCTCTTGCAGTTCTTTGAAGAAATATTATTTTGTAGTTGCTGAATGCTTTAGAAATAAAATGAAAAATTGACTACAAACTTTTATATTTGTAGACATGAAAAAAGCTTCAACTAACAAAATGGAAGCCAGCTTTATTATTAATAGAATTATCACGACCAAAAAATTAATAATGCAATCTAGGTAAAAGCAGGTAAAAAATATACGAGATAAAAATATGTTGATGAATATTTTCATGTATGCTTTATTCATTGCCTACGCGATTTCGAGCTTCAATTATTCAAAAACCTTTAACGTAAAAAACATCATATTCTCACTGTATAAGATGACAAGTAGATTGTATATAAATAAAAAATTTCTAGGAAATTCCTTGTCAATTATAATATAATGATACTTCGATTTTAGAAAAACGTTAAGTAAGCATAATATGCCATTTCATTTTCAATACTAAGCGAATGCAGGAAATAATCCTAAACTATTTACTTCGACCCACGGGAAAGCAGACGGAAAAACTAAAATGACATCTCCGCCACAGCAACTCTGGTTGGAAGTGTGGTTGAGTCCTAAAGGCCATCACCTGCCACGATACAACCCTTCTCTAAGGAAATATATCCAGCCATCGATGAGAAGTTGCAAGCCTCCGCTTTTCATTTACCCAGAGAGTTTGCGAGAACCAACTTCCATTCTGAAAGCTTCTCTTCCATTAATATGAGGTGGTCTCATTTGGGTTGAATGTAGAAAATAAAATAAAATTTTATTAAAAAGAAATATTTTAGAAAAACTATTTTTCTTAATTCAAATTCTAGAAAGAATGTTGAAAATAGTAACAGGAAATCAATGCTATTCCTGTTTTATATTGAATGAAAAACAAATATATCAAGCAATATGTACAGACACTTTTCTTTTGGGGGATATATATTAGTTAATCAATCACTATTTTGTTAATCAAAATTATTATGAAATTCTGATAGCTGAATTTAACCCATTTTATTCCTTCCGAAATAAAGAGTTTTGCTAAATATTTGATACAGATCTACAATATTACATATGATTTCGCTTAAAAGAAGGCTGTCTTAATGTATATATTATTATGTGAGAACATGGTGAAGTTTTGGTAAAGAGGCTTATATTCCTTCTAAATTTACAGAACAAAAAATATTTTTGCCTGCTTTTACTAGTATTGTATCATTATTACGTATGCTTCTTCGACAGCAGATGCGCTTTTAAAAAATTTGCCCGGAGAAGTGCAACAACTCGACGTGTCATGGAGTCCACAAGTCGATGAAAGTCCTCTGCAGGAATATTGAGCCATGCTGTCGGTATAGACGTCCATAATTATGAAAGTGTGGATGGTGCAGGAGTTTGGGCACGAACGGACCTTTCGATGATGGCCCATAAATGCTCGGTGGGATTCATATCGGGAGATGTAGGTGGCCAGATCATTCGCTGGAACTGTCCGGAATGTTCTTCAAACCAATCGCGATCAATTCTGGCCCGGTAACATGGATCATTGTCATCCATAAAAATCCCATCGTTGTGTGGGTACGTGAAGTCCATGAATGGCTGCAAGTGATCTGCAAGCAGCTGAACATAACTATTTCCAGTCAATGATCGGTTCAGTTGCACCAGAGGACCGAGTCCATACCATATGAAAACAGCCCACACCGTTATGCAGCCACCACCAGCTTGAACTGTGCCTTGCTGACAGTTTGGGTCCATGGCTTCGTGGGCTCTGCGCCACACTCGAACTCTACCATCAGCTCGTAACAACTGAAATCGTGACTCATCTGACCACGCCACGGTTTTCCACTGGTCTAGGGATCTGTCGATATGCTCACGAGCCCAGGAGAGTCGCTACAGGCGATGTCGTGCTGTCAGTAAAGGCACTCGAGTCGGTCTTCTGCTGTCATAGTCCAAGGAAGACAAATTTCTCCGCACAGTCTTATCGGACACGTCCCACGTACGTCCCACATTGATTCCTGCAGTTATTTGACGAAGTGTTGCGTGTCTTGACCATTCTACACAGACGTCGGCGGTCGCGGTCGTTAAGTGCAGGTGGTCGCCCATTGCGGTGTCCATGATGGGATGGGATGCCTGAAATTTCATACTCTCGGCACACTCTTGATACTGTGGATCTCGGAATGTTGAATTCACTAACGATATCTGCAATGGAATGACCCATGCGTCTAGCTCCAACTAACATTCCTCGTTCAAAGTCTGTTAAATCTCTTCGTGCCGCCATAAATCACGAAAAATCTGTTCACATGTATAACTTGAACACAAATGAAAGCTCTAAAAAACGAACTGCGCATTTACTGCCATCTGCATATATATATATATATATATATATATATATATATATTGTTACAAGCGGGCGAGCGCTTACGCTCGCCAAAGGTGAAAATATTGGCGGCGAGACAGAAGGCGCTCCGCGCCAGCCGAGTTGACTTGGCGGTAGGATTATTCTGGTAACCCCGAGAGAAGTCTGGCTGCGCCGAGGCTTTTCTCCCTCATCACCGATGCCTCTCGGAGCTTCCGCCGTAGCACGGCCACGCTTTCGCCCGACTATATAAGAGGCGGGTTGCCTCTTCCTGGCAATCGATCGCTGTAAGGGAAGAGAAGCGTTCGCTTACTTGTAGCTTTTGGCTTGAGCTGTGTTTGCGTTTGCTGTTAACGCTGAGTTATTGAGCTCGCTGTGATTGACTGTTGCTGTGCTATACTATAGCTGTTTTGAAAACCGTGTTTATTGTGCGTAAGACTTGCATTGACGCTGTAAGTGACTGATTATTGCTGAATTGTGTTTCCTGAAGTGTTACTTTTCCAAGTCATCCTGTATATACCTGTAAATAGCTGTAAATAAATTTGTTTGTGCTGTCCTCAAATAAAGTCCATTCAATCCGAACCCGCTACGCTAAAAACGTAACAACTGGTGTCAGAAGTGGGATTGAATGGTGAAGACTAGAGCGATGGAGGAAGCAGAGAAAACAAAATTTGAACAGCTTTTTGCTTTCATTAAAGAAATGGAGAAGAAGATTGAAGAAGGACAAGAGAAGATGGCGAAGAAGATAGAACAAGGGATAGAAGAAGGACAAGAGAAGATGGAGAAGAAAATAGAACAAGGCCAAGCTATTATTGTTGAAGCAATCAACACCAAAGTGGATGCTTTGGCGGAAAAGGTTCAAGAGAACGATGCAAAAATTCATAATATTCAGCAGAGCTGTGAGCAGAATGTCGAAAAACTCCGTAGAGTGGAAGAGAAGTTTGAAAAAGTGGACGAAAGATTCAACGAATTCGAGGAAAAATTGAGGAGGATAGAAGGTGCACAGATAAAATCTGAAAACCAATCCTCGAATGTTCGTGAGCCCGAAATATTTCAACATGGACCTGCCATTCCTAAATCAAGCATTAAAGTTTCCACGTACGACGGAAAAACATCCTGGCAAGTCTACAAGACTCAATTCTCCATCGTCGCAGAAGCCAATGGTTGGGATCCAGTCACGAAGGCTCGTCAACTGGCTACATCACTACGGGCTGAAGCTGCTGATATTTTGAGAACTGTTCCCGAAGATCAACATCTGAACTTTGATGCTCTTTCAAACGCTCTGGAGTTGCGCTTCGGAGAAAAGTGCCTCAAGGACTATAGCCGTCTTCAGTTAAAGACCCGGCAACAAACATCGAATGAAAGTCTACAAGAGTTTGCAGCAGATGTAGAGAGGCTCTCCCATCTTGCCTTCTCCGACTGTCCTGCCGAGGTACGGGAAACACTGGCCCTGCAGTATTTCATCGACGGTGTGAGGGATCCAGAGATACAAATGTCCCTGCAAATGGCTGAATTGAAGGATTTAAAAGCAGCTTTGGTTTATTCCATGAAAGTTGAAGCCGCTCAACAAGCTGCAAGGATGGATCGCCATTCAGTTAGAGGTGCTACGGTTCAAGATGCATCGGATCCTTCGCTGCAAAATCTATTCGAAATGATGAAAACAATTTTCCAGTTTATCCAGAAAAGAGGTGAAAGGCCCATCAAACATGGCCAGAGAACTGCGAAATGTTGGAAATGCGGCGAAAAGGGCCATGTTCGAAGGAACTGTCCAGTCCGCTTAGATAAACGGGTCAAAGACGCTTCTAGAAACAACCAGGAAAACCGTTTTAGAGTTTTACAGATATCGTCCAGAGGCGGCGGTGAAAATGGTGTATTTGTTGAAGCCTTCGTCAATGGAATTCCCTGCCGAATGGTCGTTGACACAGGAGCCAACGTGACCATCATGCGTAGAGATGTTGCAGAACAACTCGGAAGGAAAATTCTTTGGACACCGTCCTTCGCCACCCTCCAAACGGTCACTGGTGAGAGAATGCCAATTATAGGGAAAATGAATATTGAAATTAGATTTGGAAATGCTACTTACGACCATACCGTTTACGTAGCGGAAATTACAGATGATTTTACACATGGACCGGACTTTCTGAAGAAATATGATTTCGTAATCGACTTTAAAAATAACTTCCTACACTCCACATCAGAAGTCGTGACTCTTTTCCATTTGGGATTTGGAGGAGGAAATGGAGACACCTTGTCAAGAAAATCCTGCTCTGGGGGTTGTCGCAACTGTTCCTCCGCTGAAAAGAAATATGGGATTGGTACATCAACTGTGCGCCAAATTGCAGGAGCCACTCCACGTCAATCTGATCCCTGGAGTGATGAGGAGGTTCGCAAAGAACAAAGAAATGATCCTGACATTAAACCGATTATGGAATTTATGGAATCGAACAACTCAAGACCTGACTGGCAGGACATTTCAAGTCTCAGTACTGGAACTAAACGTTATTGGGCTCTCTGGAATTCACTCGAAATTAGAAATAGTATCTTGTATAGAAAATGGGAGTCCGAAGATGGGAAGTCAGTTAAGTGGCAACTTGTACTTCCCCGATCGAGGATAAATCAAGTACTGAAGGAGTTACACAGCAGTCCTGCAGGTGGTCACTTCGGAATCATGAAGACAACTCGTAATGTCCGGGAGCATTTCTATTGGAACAACGTGAAAGAGGATGTTCGGGAATGGTGCAGAACATGTGATGACTGTAACGCCCGTAAAGGATCGAAAACACACAGTCGTGATACGTTACAGCGGGATAATGTAGGCGCACCATTTGAAAGACAGGCCTCTGACATCTCTTCCTCGGACGGACAATGGAAATAGAAAAGAACTCCTACTGCCCTGTGATCTTCTGTTCGGGTGTCCACCGGATACGCCTTCTTCGTCTGTGGATTATGTTCAAGACCTCCAGGCACGTTTAGAAGACGTACACAGATTTGCCCGAGATCGGATCAACATAGCGACGGAGAAGATGAAGACCAGGTACGACACTAAAGCCACCGGACATGAATTCAAGGAAGGTGACAAGGTATGGTTCTGGAACCCGATTCGACGAAAGGGACTCTCTCCGAAGCTGCAGTCTTCCTGGGAAGGCCCTTATACAGTCCTGAAAAGACTGAATGACGTCGTGGTTCGAATAAGGAAGTCACCGAACTCGAAACCAAGAGTAGTACATTACGGCCGGCTAGCCCCTTATTATGGTAACTTGTCAAATACTTAGTTGAAACCATGGTTTCCTCATTTATGAAAATGTAATCTGTATATTTGTAAATAGTTTCTTTATGTTAATTACTTTTCACTGTTTATGACTGAAATTTTGTGTCTATGTATTGTAACTGATGGGTGTCTTCTGCTCGGGGTCTGTACTGCCCGGGACGTGCAGTCCTTGAGGAGGGGGCAATGTTACAAGCGGGCTAGCGCTTACGCTCGCCAAAGGTGAAAATATTGGCGGCGAGACAGAAGGCGCTCCGCGCCAGCCGAGTTGACTTGGCGGGAGGAATATTCTGGTAACCCCGAGAGAAGTCTGGCTGCGCAGAGGCTTTTCTCCCTCATCACCGATGCCTCTCGGAGCTTCCGCCGTA
>JAOUZG010036037.1:0-11244 GCA_026289955.1 Argiope argentata
TGAAGATATTAAAAAAATAGGTATATATAAAACTTAACAAATAGAAATGCCGCTATCCTGGCACAGAGGTAGCGCGTCTTTCTCGTGATCAGGGCGTCCCGAGTTTGAGTCTCGGTTAGGCCATGGTTGTTCTTCTGTGTAATCTGTGAGGTGTGTGAATGCTGCCCCCTCCCCATAAAAAGGGACGTCCAAGAGAATGTGTGTTTCATCCTCATGTCTCGTGTTCTCAGGGCTCCATATCCTCAGAAGCTACTGCACTCCCTCTTTCCGTTGTAAAGCGGGCACGAGATCATCATCATCAACAACAACAAATAGAAATTTCTTTATAAAAACTCATACTGCATATATTTTATAACTTTTTCCTAAAACAATTATGCATAATTAATTTTTTAAGGACTAAAATAACTGAAAAAACAAACAAACTAGCAAAGCAATTAATTTTAGGAATGTGCAAATACTAGCTATTTTCGAAAATCATTGAGGCTGTACATACAAAAATTTCAGACTTTTCTTGCAGCGCATTAATTTTTCATACCTCCTTTTACACCTTTCATTGGTTTGGATTTGTTTTTCTATTTAACAATTTTTTATAAGTCATATTTATTGAATGAAATATTAATTAAACTGAATTAAAAATAAAAATGTCACAGCTGTTAAGAAAGGAATTTATACTATGAAAGCAAACAGTAACTTATGAAGGCGTCCTGGCATAAGAATAACGCATTTTTTTCAAGATCCCAGGTTCGAGTCCCGATTCGGACATGGTTGTTCTTCTGTGTTCTACCCGTAAGGTGTATGATTGTGCCTCCTTGTAAAAAGGGGCAGTGCAAACGACTGTGCAGCTAAGCGTTTTCTTGGCTCTAAACAATAACTTCAAAACCGGAGACGCTATTTTCGGCTTAAAAGTTGCTGATGCCTTAGCGAAGCTTGCTCATGGTAAGTGCCTTTAATGACAACAACAAAAGTAACATATAATTCGGCAATAAATGTTAAATGCTTTTTTATATATACGTCGTCCCGTTTGTCTTTCTTATTTAATTTACACCCTTTCTATAAATGAAATCAATAATTGTTTTTTAAATGACAATAGCAGCCTTTGATTGCATACATAATTCTTTTTTTGCTAATATTTTTATTTGATGTATCGAAGTTTTATTTGTTATACAGAAATGATTTTCAATTGAAAATCTAGATTTTTGAAAAAAGTTCGGTTTAAAGAAATAGATAAATAGAAGATGACAGATAGATTTAAAGATTTTTCGACAGATAAGGAACCAAATGTGGTATATACGATAGTCATTTCAAATCTAAAAAAGAAATGGAATTAAAAATTTTAAATTTATAATTGTTGTAAGTGGTTAAGTACTAACTCCAAGTTCTTATACATAGTATTTCATAAATTCTAAATTCGTGCAGAGAGAGAATAAAAGTATTTCTTCATTAAATTCAGCAATGTTTTTTTTTTTTTTTTTTTTTGTAACCCATGTCTGTTTTTTGATGACAACTTCATCTTTTGGGTTAGAAAACAAGCTTGGCATTTCCCTCTGACAGCAGAAACTTCTCAATTTCCTCAATAAAGAATAGGAAATGAGCCAATTAAAGGGCAAGATCACAGAGACGTGAGATATGGTGTTTCCAGTGGGCTAATAGGAGCTGGCGCGTTGCCATTACACAGTGTCTAATGTCAAGACGCACTTCGGCTTTCTTTATAATTAATGATCCACATTTCTGTGATGTCTTTCGTAAAATAAAATGCATTTTTTTAAAGGCTAGAAATTAATGAAGATTTATGTGAATGTTGAAAAAATTGCTTTTCGTTTATTTTATTGTCTTTAGTCGGCAGTTCTAATACTTCTATCAGATGTAAATATATCTTTAGGCTCTATTATATGCATTTAAAATAATTAGATGAATAAAACAGTCAGCATTACAACAGCTCATATTTTGTCAATTCTCATTTTATAAAAAAACTCTACACTAAATTCCCCTTCAAAGATTGTCTGCTGCTCCTGACCAATTTTTATTTTAATCTAGTTGCCTTTGGCGACCAGTTGGTTGCCCATGATAACCAAAAATTTCAATTAAATATTTATGAGCAAAGTATCTGTTCACCTCACATTCTGAGATATATATAATCCATTAAATGCCTCACATTACTTATTGCCCCATGCATCCTCAAAATTCTTTCTGTGCTTCTTTATAGATCCGATTAAACCATTGTAAAGAACAGTAGTATTTAAAAACGAAAGCATTTTAAAAAATATTTTTTTATATTATTTCGGTTCTGGAGTTAAACCATAATCGCAAGAAAAACAAATCCATACTCTCTCTCTCTATATATAGATAATCTAGGATGAAATATTTTTAGCATTAAAGAATAAGATTTGAGTTTTATCTCAACAATAAAATATAATGAATACAAATTGCTTACATTCATACGGCAAAAAATTAGTATGCTTGAAAAAATTAGCGTGCTAATGTTAAATAAAAAAAATTAGCAAGCTAATGTTTAAATAATTCAAAAAAAAATCTAAATTTTTTCAATAAAAAAATTATTTTAGTGGTTAATTTCTAAAAATAGATTACTTTGTTGCTATGAAATTTAAACCGTTTTCATTACTTTATCAAATATTTAATCGCACGGTTTTCCTCCATTTTGAAAATCTAAAAAATACGGGTTCTACTAAGTAATAGCTGTATGGTTTATTAGACGAATAAAAAGTATATTCACAATACCACTAAAGTTAGAAGATGGATATATATAGAATGCTTGGATGCCAAAAAAGATATTTTTATTCAGATTTATAATTTGTGATTAGAGTTTTTTTTTTAAATAGCATTTGAAACAGCAACTCCTTTCCGAACTTCTTTAACATGGTGGGTAAACATTTCAACCGAGAATCACGTGACGTAAAATTTATATTCCATGAAAAATTTTGATGGATTTGAGTCTTGATAGGATCTTAAGCCGAGATCCTATTACGACTTTCTTTCACCGTCTGGTGCTTGCCAAAACCATCGGTTCAAAAAGACTTGTTTCGTCGCGCGAAAATTGAATTGAGGACGATACTAGCAAGTCATACCAGGCTCTCCAACCCGCCACGAAGGCACAATATAAACCATAAGTCTGAATAACTCAATCGCTGTAACAACAACTCTGGCGGGAACTGTGATTGAGTCCAGTGACCATTACTGGCCACGGTACAACCTTTCCCGTAGGAAGTACGTCTCATTATTGATGGTAGGAGCCTACCTTCACCTATTAGTCTATCACCTAATAGTGTATGGTGGCGAGTTTTTCTTCCCTTCGTGGTGGCGAGTAACTAATCTCATCCACTTTCCGAGGTGCCCCCCCCCCATCCTCCAGGAGGAATACCAGAACTGGCAAGGGATGCCATTTTTGATGTCGCCCTCATTACTTGATTATAGCTGAAAAGTCTAAAGTATGTCCATGCAATCTAAAATGGAAGCATTTACCTATTTAAATGAAATATTTCGAAAATAAATGGAAATAATCAAGAAGTTGACTTATAAAATGCGATGACGTATTTTCTTATTCTCTTCTAAGCCATGTATTTAATTAAACGATTTCGTATTTCTATATTTCATTTTGATGCTTGTAAATAGGACTAATAATGTTATTTTAAAGATTAATTTCATAATTTTAATCATAATCTTCATGTCTATAATTTTAAGGAATTACTTTCTTCTGGGTTTTGGAATTGAGCAAATGGTTGGAGCCGAATTAAACAGTTGCATAAAATTATTGTAAACATTGTATGGCATTGAGAATATTATATATTATGATGTCAAATAATATTCGCAAAATTATATAACTTTATATTATTTAATATTATATTTTGTAGTGTAATAATGTTCAATATTTTATATTATTATGTAATACCGCTTAATATTGCATTGCACCGAATGATAATGAGCAATATTATGTAATGACGGGCTACATTATATCCAACGACTCAATAAAATATTCCGTATTTTATATATTTGTTCTTTGTATTATATCAAATCTAACAAAAGTATATTCGAATATTTCCAACATTATAAAACAATATTCAATATTGTATCATAGCTAACAATAAAGCATAATGCAATATATTATGTTACGTAATATATTGTAATTATGTATAATAACTATATAATGGGGCCGGGATAGCCTGGTTGGTAGAGCGGTGAACTCGTACATCCTTAGGTTACGGTTTCGAAGCTCACCGGCCAAAAGAATCCCCGAGTGTGTGGCGATTGGCACTCGTTAAATCTGTTCGTGGTCGCAAAGTCCTCCATATTGAGAGTAATATCACTGGGGGTACAGGGCCAGGGGTGATCGTTCCCTGTTCCGAGTCTAAATTACGATCTGAGATGAATGAATGAGTTTGCATGAATGTAGTCTGCCCCCTAAAAAGGGTTGTGACGTGTGTGTAGCTAAGTCGTACTCTTGACCCTTGATGGCGCTACTTGTAAAACAAGAGATGTATATTTCCGGCTTAAAATCTGCTGATGTTTCAGCGGGGCTTGTCCATGGCAAGTGCTATAAGTAACATCAACTATATAATAATTGTGTGTAATAATATACTGTATTATGTATTATAATAATTGGGTGTAATAATATATTGTTATTATGTATAATAATTATATAATAATTGAGTGTAATAATATATTGTAATTATGTATAATAATTGAGCGTAATAATACATTGTAATTATGTATAATAATTGAGTGTAATAATATATAATAATTGTGTGTAATAATCTATTGTAATTATGTATAATAATATATTGTAATTATGTATAATAATTATATAATAATTGTGTGTAATAATATATTGGGTACATAATACAATGTATAATGTTCATTATCAGCTGTATTACAGTAAGAATTTAACATATAATCAGGTTTCATAATCGATACTAATATAGGAATATGGAATAAGTTAAAATGGAGTAAAAAAGATAGGAAGTAATAAGGAAATGAAAGATGAGAATCATCATGAAATATTTGACCTTTTAAAAAATGTTTTGAAAGGAAAAAAATTAATAATTTTATTTAAAACATAAAGCATTAAATTTTAATATTTCTTCAAAATAATAGGAGATTGTCATTAAAGTTTATAGCTCGATAGATTTTCTAATATTTTATTTGAGTTAGAGGAATTCTTTCCACTAAACAATGAAAAATATATTGAAACTCAATAAAAAAATTCTACTTCATTATTTTATGCTCACAGCAGGTAAATAATCCGAAACACAACGTTGGAAACTTTCCAGAAATAGATTTTCTTTGGAGGGAACTTCAGATTCCATCGGACTCAAGGTAAATATTACTGGGACCACGACTGGAATTTAATCGGAAATAATTTAATATTGCGTTTTCTCTCATCATAAAAATACACACAAAAACAGCAAAAAATTCTACAGAAGTAGATGATTGCTTTGTTCGTAATGTAATTTTAAAAAATTCTCTAACAGATAACTGAGTTTCTGTTTACTTTTGTGCCGGTAAAAATGACCTAGTTGATTTATCAGTTTTAAGATCAATATTTGAGTCGATAGTTGAAGTATATGAATAGCAAAAAGATTATAAGTTTTCATACAAGCTTGTCCTGCCTTACCAATTTATAAACATCTTCTATAGAGTCTAATGGAATTTTGATTATGCTGCTTTATAAACCCAAAAGGTATGAAATTATTAAAATAATACAGATTTATGTCTGTCACAATTAATGCTTAACATTTTTTTTTGTTGTTGAGGGAAATTATGAGCTTCAATAACATGTAATAGATTTAAGTAAAATCAAACGCGACAAATATTATGATGAATTAACTAGCTACTAAAGGCTGCTAGTCATAAATAATTCATGTATTTTACCATTATAATCATACAATAAGATAAAAAAGAATGGAAATTAATATTCATAATTATTTCTTTCCAACGAAGGAAAAAATCATGTAATCATAGGATGAAACAATAAAATTTTGCTTTAAAAAATAAAAATAATAAATTTTACTAAAATAATTTGACTTTTCAAAATTTTGAGTTAAAAGTAATTTGTTTGAAATTAATTAAAAACAATTTCCGAGCTTAAAAAAATGAATAATTAGATCATATAACGTAAGATAGCTTCGATAACATCTGCATTTTTTTCTTAACTGGATTAAACAGGAATAAATACGCATTATAAAATACATCAATGAGACATTTATCGAAATTTTCTCAATACTATTAAATTTATAGTTTTGTTTTAAATAATCAAAATAGTTTTAATAATTTAGAAAATGAGGAATCATAACAAGGAAGAAATGTATCAAAGGTTGAGAGATACAATAAAAAGAGGACATCATTACCTGAGGACATATCAAACATTTCGCTATGACAGGACTGTTCCACAATTTTCTTATAATGGTGATAATCACACAAGACTATTTCCACCCCGCCTAATAAAAAGCCTTCAAATTAAATTCGAATGATCGAACCACTTCAACGGCATTGGCCGGAACATAGGTTGAATCCTAAGGATCATCACCTGCCACGGTATAATATATCTAGTGGGAAGTATGTGCCGTCATCGGAAAGAGGTCGCCGCCCACCACGATTTCTCTACCCATTCAGACGACTCTACCCATCAATTTCTCTACCCATCAAGAACCAGACCAAAAGCTTTTCTTATGAAGTAACCCCCCCCCCCCTGTGAGATTTATACTGATGATAAATAAAAGTGTATGAAAACAGATATTAATTTAATCTTTTCTAAACCCTTTCATGCTAATTTTTTTGCCCTTAATTCTATTATAAATTACAAATATCTGTAAGTTTTTTAATACAATAAATAAATGTGATTATTACTCTTTGAAAGTCTTGAAAAGTGGTGTTTCTTAAAAAAATATACATGATATGCATCATATTATATTTATAATGTAAATACTGTATCTATATTATATTGGACAGTTTTCTACATTCAGATTATGCACTCATATCTCACCAGAAAAGCTCTAATTATGTTTATATAATGTTCTAATTTAGTTACTAATGCTTTGTTATATTCATTATGTTAATCGCACTTCATTGATTCGTTTTGCTAACGTTTTCTTCAAAAACGCGCCATTTGAGAAAATCAATACATTGAGTCTCCATCCAGACTCAAATGTCAAGTTAAACAAGATAAATTGACACTGATTAATCTGTCTGGAGTCGTTTTCTCAACAATACTCAGATGTGGATTGCACTTGACAAAACGATCCATTCCGGAAAGTGAAATATAATTCAAAATTTCCAGCGTAGGACGTTGAATGCTGTCTAATATATTTGAAGTGACAACGTAATTCGTTTTATAGGATATATTCATCTAATTTTATTTGGCTATTACTAAATTATAAAGCATATTAACTCTTATATGTTCCTTGTTCGTGATGAAATTACTTTTATGTTTTTAATTTTTGAAAAAGTCATTGCTTCATTGGCACACAACTGTCATTAAAAGTTATCTTTATCTATATTTATCAAAATTTTCGATAAAAATTTAAAGCATTTGTTACACATTAATTAAAGAAAAAAGTTAAAGCTGTCATTACGAATTAAACATTTAAATATATAATTTTCAGTACGTGTCTGAATGAAAGATAAAATGATTAAAATGAAATATGCCATGTATGTTTCAATGTATCGTGTCAGAACATCATTTCTTGAACGGCCAATCACCACGTGCTCGTGCGAGTGAAATTATATTTTTTATTCATTTTAATGGTTTCATTGAATGAGTCACTTTAGTACTGTAAACGATCCAAAAAGCTTTGCCTCGCATCGATTGTTAAAAAAAAATCACATTTCCTATTTATTTCATTTCATATAATCGCGTGCTCAAAAGGACATTTTTCTCGGCTTTATTTGCTATAGTCATTAAATTTTTTTAAAAAAATCAGAGCTCTTGTAAATGCGATGGTAACACGTTACTAAAAGCTGATTTTTCTGAGATTCTCGTGCAGATAATAAAATTTTTATTTGGCGCCTACAGATTATTTTATCTCTCGCCTACGGATTTTTGTTGACGCAAAAAATCTCATCCCAAGAACCACATCATGTTCTGACATGATTAAAAAAAAAGGTAAATAGTATTTGTTGGCGTCCCATAGTTTAGCTAATTAGTTATAGGCATTTTAGTTATAAAGCATTTTGTTCTGTATTTTAACAATTTTGTTAGAAATATTTTTTCTTTAAATTTCATCAAATCTTTATTACACTAGAATTTCAAACGAATGAACGATGAAAAAAAATCTTACAAAACATTCTGCAAAATAGTTCTTAAGACATAGAGTTAACAAATTTGGTATCTCTTAGGTATTGGACTTAAGTAAGAAACTGTATTTTAATTTTAATTAGAATTTTAAATTAAAATTTAATCGAAGTGTTGACGAATTTTTTCAACAATTTCAGAGTAGATTGTTATATAAAAATCATTTTTACACGACTTAGAAACTGGTAAAAAAATCCTTTCTTCGATACCAATTTTCTTCCTTCATTTTTTTATCCTAATTTAAATAAATGTTTAAATATTTTTGTGGAAATTGATTACGTAAATTTTATGAAAGAAGGAAAAGTAAAATTTTATGAAAGGAGCTACAATAATATATATTTTGATTTTCATCATAAAATAAATTTAAGAAACAACAACAACTTGGAAGACAAAATATACCATTTAAATGCGCAAAGTGTTTTAAAATTTGATTTTTTTACTAAAGAAAAGTATAAACGAAAATCTACACATTTAAAGTTTTTCAAATGATAAGATTTTCAGTATTATAGATGATTTCAAAATTTTATAGATGGCTTTAGAAATATTTCACCTATTTCCTGAATTTAAAAAAAGAAATAGTATTTCTATCTAATTTTAAAATATTGGTATTCGAATTAAACTGCGAATCACATCAATGCTTTCTGGATAGAAATGCTATTGCTAATATTGCAAATATATGTTATAGTTGCTTTAATTTGTGAACAAATATATCATATTTCTGAATGTTCAAACTACTTATTTTCTAATTCAGGAACTGCAAAGCGTATTGAGAAACTATTATGCTAATTTTGGAGAAAACTATATTAATTAATTTATGAAGGGTTTTTTTCTAGACATTTTACCAAGTAGAATTTCAGAAAATAGCCTTTAAAGTTGCAAAACAGCATTAAAACGAGTGTTACGTAATTATTAAAATAAGTTAGCATCAATAGGAATCAACTTGGAACCCCAATTCAAACGGAATTATAAAGACTTTAAAAAAATGTTTAAAATAATTATTTTATATTTTCGTTAAAAAAATTACATTAAAAAAATTATTTATTATTATTTTTATTTATTTATCGCTTTTTTAAGTACATTTTCAATCGTATTCCTCATTACATTTGTTTCTAGATTAATATTCGCTCGCATTACAAGAAATATGAAATTCATTCTTCGTATCACCATGGCAACAAAAGGAAGTAAAAATTTTGAAAATAAAATAAATCTAACTGAACTAAGTTAAAAACATTATCATGATGTCGTAATCAGAACTAAAAGCTTAAAATATTTCGATTTGAAATAAGAGCCATACAATTATCAATTACGTTTATTATTTAATTATTCCAACAATTAATGATTTAAAAAAGCTGAAACTTTATAATAATAATCACCTATACGTCTAAGTAAATAAATTACGAACCTAAATTTAATGTATTCGTTTGTTTAAAAAATTGTTATTAGTTTTGAATACAAGAATAATTAAAAGCTTTCAGAACGTTAAAACGGTAATTACATTTTTCAGGGCTACATCTTGGCAGAATTCACATTTGATAGATGCTTAAGACCCATGGATTGAGAAGGGGTTATAAACAGGTTGATTCATAAATTTTATTTTCCAAGTTACCAAATCAACAAGTTGGTAAAAAAAATCTATTAATGCTATTAACGCTAAATATGCCGGCGTTCTGGCATAGAGGTAGCACGTCTTCCCCACGATCAGGGCGTCCCGGGTTCGAATCCCGGTTCGGGCATGGTTGTTCTTCTGTGCTCTATCTGTGAGACGTGTGAATGTGCCCTTCCGTAAAAAGGGGCTGTGCAAGTGATTGTGATTTATGAGTAGCGAAAGTAAACTCTTGTCCCTAGTTGGCGACGCTACAAAACAAGGGATGCTCAGAGCCTGGCAGAGGCATACGGGGCAGTTGCCCCGGGCCCACATATAATAGGGTCCCCTCAAATCGAAAAATAAAGTTTATTTTACGTTTCCTGCTTTGATTTACTATTTTAAATATTGATTTTGAAAAAGAAAAAAGGCAGAGGGGGCCCAAAAAAAGTTTCTGCCCAGGGCCCCAGTTGAGCTAAGTCGGGACCTGGGGACGCTGATTAGGCTGAAATCGCTGTCTGCCTTAGCAAACTTGCCCATGGCAAGTACCATAAGAAACAACAGCATCAAGTATAACTTGTTAGGTCCCTATGTTTTTCAGCACGTATATTTAGCTATCAAAATTTTTATGAAACCGATATCTGCTTCAATGATATTGAATGCAAATGTGCATATCAGGCAATGTGGTGTCATAATGATAAATAAAAACAAACGTGTTCTCTTACATAATACAATAATTTAAAAATGCAAAGCAGTAATAAGACAATTAAACTCAAAATAAATCATTAAATAAATCAAACCAAATTTACTCTCTGAAGTGAAACTAAATTGACCATCTTTTTAAAAATGGGATCCCATAATGTCAACTGTCTAGAGTCGTAAAATACTGAAATTCATCGCTGAGATTTTATCTTATACTTCTCGTCAACCTCTCTGTTCTGAAATTTTTAACCTGTTGATCCATCTTTAAAATAATATTACTTATTAAAAATTCATATTTATTTATTTTTAGACACCACTTACTCTGCTTCGTTGCAAATATCGGTAACAAAAAACCGTGCTTTCATCAATTATTTTGATAGTAAATCGCTACAAATGATAACCAATTCAAATAAAAACGAGACCTTTAAAAGCGGCCAAACGATTTTAAAAGGTTTTTTTTTCCATTGCATAGAATGTGCCAAGGCGTGACTAAAATATTTATTCACCCATGCATAATAAAGACCCACCTTTTCTCCCAATTCCAAGGTTTGCCGGGTCCATTGACTCAACTCTTTCATCCTGTGGTCCCCTGCTCTCGAATCAAGGGCACGAAGAGACCCGTGGCCTTCGAGGGGCTCTGAATGACCTAGATTTCGGC
>JAOUZG010036041.1:0-11322 GCA_026289955.1 Argiope argentata
GGGCCAGCCACATTTCCTTGTTATACCTACGTTTAAGCAAGAACTTCTTTGTATACAACATTTCAGGGTTTTTTTTTCTTGTGCTAAAATTATTAAGCCTCTTGATGAACTGGCTCTGGATCAAGCTACATAAAATTGACCGTGTGAAAAACAGTCTTCTCTTAAGGTATCTGACTGGGTTCGGAGCCTTTTTTTAAAAATATGCTTCAAATACTTGTTATTATTCTAGGTTAAGTTTCAGTATGTAACAGAATAATGAAAAATATTTAAAAATAAAAAATATTTTCATAACATTTTGAAAAAAAGGTAAAATTGTAGTTAAAAAACAGAAAAATTAACTGTTACGCCAACAGTAGTAGAGAAAAAAATTACAATCAGAAATCAAAAATATTTTAGATGAACATTGTAATAACCAATATGCATGCTTTGAACTAAAATCTTTTGAATATGTATAATATATTCTGAGATATGGCTAAAACAATTATATAAACAAGAATTTTTTGAAAAAATGTGCTCAATTTGTCTATGAATACCTGTAAAATGCCTAAAACTGCATTAATATTTTAGTTTTTAGTTCAGAGCATTAAAAATATTATACTAAACAATTCTACAAAATTTCATAAGAATATATTCATAAAATATTGAGATATTGTGTTTACGGTAATGCAAAAAGTGCAAAAATTGAATTCTTCAGAAAAGGCTTTTAAAGTTTTCATTTTGAAAAAAAGCAAAATTATTATCTTTCAACAAGTCTAAAACTCTCCTGATTTATAAGTTGGACCTTCCTTTATATCATCCTTCACTGATTTATTCTTTCTAGATGCTCTTCTTTTTTTCTGGACAGTTTTACAGACACTGAAGAATGTCGAATTGAATCGGCTATTCTGTTATCATCAATGTTGATCAAACCTTTGACTTGTTCTGGCTCAATAGGCACACCTAATTTTTCAAAAACTGGTATTAAGTCAGTGTATCCAGAATTGTAAATTAAAACAGCAATATATGTACCTAGGCGAAGAGTTTGCAGTTCAACAAATGTTTCTTTGGGTACAACATTCCACAGTACACCGTTAAAACTTTCGTTACAATTCTGTGTTTTTCCATGCAGACATTTTTGCAATAATTTTTGATCACACAGTTCCATATAGGACCCTTTTATTTTATTTATGATAGTTGATGATAGACCTGGTTTCTTTTCTTGAAGTTCTACGCCTGAAAATCTGGCTCTCTGAAATTTACACCAACTATTTGGTCCTTCAGGGCACTGGCGATGCATGGGACTATTGGTGCCGGAACAGCAGTGAAAAAAAGAGGCAATGACGGCACTTTGCATTTTTTCCAAATTTCCCACATTACTGCGAATGGCGATTCCATAATAGTTTTGCAGTCTATCTATAAATTAATCGGTCAATTTCCCTTTTCCACTAAGCCCTTTTGTGTTCTTTTTTAATTTACGGAGATGCCCTCCAACTCTTTTGTACATGACCAATGCACTCAAGTTTTTTAACCTAATTCTCACCATATATATCTTTTACAGAGTCAAAACCTTTGGAATCCCCATCACTGTAATATTCACTATATACCAATTGCCATAAACTTTCTGATCGTTCAAATATACGATAGGCTCCTACCACTTCCATATTGCCAGCAGACCCTTTATGATTAGAACATATGTGGGTTTTACTACTGTTAGTGCACCTAGAGATTTTGGTTTGACATACACGGCAGTATTGAGATAAGATTTCAATATCCAAAATCTTCCCAGTATCAATAGAAATGGCACTGACACAACCATTCAATGAACTGTACCCACGACGTTGCCAAGTGCCATCAACTGAAACACCACAGCTGATTATTTCTCGGTTATTGGCCTTTTTCATATCTCTAACTTCTTTTGCAGCTGAATTCAAATTCAGTTGAGCACATGATTCAACAGTGTCCAGAAGTATTTTTTCTTGGTGACGAAATGAACACTTAGATAAAAAAGGTAAACACAGAGTTGAACAAAGTTTCTTTCCTGCAGTGTAACCACATCCAATCAACCTTAATCCAAACACAATAAATGTGTTTATACTGTTATTTTTGTTTGTTTTGGGTGTAGATGAAAAACCTTTCATGAATGGGCAATTTCTGCACTTCAAAACAAAATTTGAACACAGTCCAAACTTTGAATCCTCACTGAGATGCAAACCATTGGAGAAGCAATCAGGACAGCAAAGGACAGAAAATATATTAAATAAAACTGATCAATCAATTATGCGATTTCCTGTCAAGTTATTGTTGATATCAGTTTTCAGAATATCAACATAAGAAGAGCAGTCAAGGTTCAATTTCGCTGTACTAGCAGTAGTGACATTTGAAGTTGATGCACTCACATCACTTTCAGTAAATCTATTTCCATGAAAACTGCGTTTCTTGGAACGTTTAGATCTTGTTTTGGGCATTCTAAAACCAGAAACAGATTTAGAATATAGCAAAAAAAGTGATTTGAAGTTGAAAAAAGCTCGTAAATGATTCACTTGAGAAGTAATCAATAACGTGGAGAAAATAAACAAACAGAACTTCAGTACAGCACATTTGTTGCCAATTTTAATGAGACAAATTTTGAAATAATACCTACATATACTTATTATCAGGCATAAAAGATATAAAATAATAACTTTAGTCATTTTTAATAATTTTTAACACCGAAATTCCTTGATAGATTGCAATATTTACATCAACTTCCGGTTTCGAAATGCCATTTCCGGTTTCACTTTTGTCATACTATGCTAACTTAAAACGGCCGTAACTTTATTTCTAAAGTAGGTAGAACAAAAAAAGGACAGATTTGGAAAGCTAAAAGAACAGGCTTTAATATTATGCATTAAAATTTTTTTTCGTTAGTTTTGTCAAATTTGACGATTTTTACCCAGTCGGATACCTTAAGGGAGTTTAGACAAGATATAAATATATGTTTGTAATCAAGTGTATACTTTTCCTCAGCCTCTGTAATTGTACAAATGGCGGTATGTAATTAAATTATTTGTCATCTCATAAAAATAAGTCGCAGGCATATCAGGAAAAATCATTGTTTTGTCAAAAATAATTATCCAAGGTTATATTATTTTTAAAAATTTGGCTCACTTAAAAAATGAGGCGTCTTGCGCTTTTATTAAGAGGAATTACAATGCCGTTTCAGTTATCCTAAAACCAATAGTGGATTTAAATATTATCTAAACTATTTTAGAATATTACTTTGATGTGCATATAAGAACTAATATGTTTTCAAACAATTTTTTCAGCAAAGGAAAGTTTATGCAAAGAAAAATAGGTTTCGTTCCATCATTAATCTAACTGCTTGTTTTTCAATAGGAAGAGGAATCATGTTATTGCAATCCATATATTTATATTGTATTTCGCTCTCTTCAATAACTTAAATTTTGAAGAATAAGACAGACTGATAAAGAATAAAAAGAAAAGCCATTATCAAGAATATGATATATGAATATTCAGAACCGTTAGAAAAAACTTAAGAAGGAGAGTGATTAAAAAATTCACGAAAGATTTTAATTTTTCACCATTTGTCCAGTCAAGTGATGTCAACTTTATAAAAAAAATCGTTAGGTGGTTGATAGTGTAGGTGAAATAAAAATGGAGGGCTACAGGATGGAACAACGTTTTTTCATTGTTGAATAATATTTCAAAAATAATGAAAGACTTACTGTCACCGTTTAAAAATTTAAGAATTGGCCTCCTAGATCGTGTGATTTAACACCATCGGTTTTCTTTTTATGAGATTATTTGAAGTCAAAGCCAATAAAACCAAGCTTACATTGAAAAAAGAAATTCAACGTTGCATCAATGGAATTCAGCCACATTTATGCACAATGGTAATGGTAAATTTCGATAAAAGAGTGCGAATATGGCAACAAAACTGTGGAGGCCATTTGCATTATGTGTTATTCCATATATAACCCTATCTTGTGTACTTCCCTATTCAAGAAAAAAATAACTGTTTAAAGAAAAAAAGACTTTACATTGTTTCATTCAAATCTTGCGTTAAAACGTTGTTCTATTGCGTAACACTTCATTTTCATTAGCCCTAATATATCGGCTGTCAATGGTTTATTTTAAATAGAGTTGCCAATACTTTATTTGAATTTGCCACCGTTCATGCCGTAATGTTGAAAAACTCTTTAGAAGCACAAATGATTTTAGTGAACTGAAAAACTATTGAACAAATATCTTTAAAAATAGAATTATTTAATTCCATTTATAAAATGCATATGCACTCTCGTTATCAAGTAATGTTGTGTTGAAATTTGTTCAGCTTGAAAGAATCACGACGCTCAAGTATTATACACTGAAGTGACAAAAGGCATGGGATGACTGTTAATATCGTGTCGGTCCTCCTTTTGCCCGGCGAAGTGCAACAACTCGACGTGTCATGGAGTCCACAAGTCTTTGGAAGTCCTCTGCAGGAATATTGAGTCATACTGTCTGTAAAGACGTCCATAATTGTGAAAGTGTGGATGGTGCAGGAGTTTGGGCACGAACGGACCTTTCGATGATGTCCCATAAATGCTCGATGGGATTCATATCGGGCGATCTAGGTGGCCAGATCATGCGCTGGAATTGCCAGGAATGTTCTTCAAACCAATCGCGAACAGTTCTGGCCCGGTGACATGGCGCATTGTCATTCATAAAAATCCCATCGTTGTGTGGGTACGTGAAGTCCATGAATGGCTGCTAGTGATCTGCAAGCAGCTGAACATAATCATTTCCAGTCAATGATCGGTTCAGTTGCACCAGAGGACCGAGTCCATGCCATATAAAAACAGCCCACACCATTGTGCAGCCACCACCAGCTTGAACAGTGCCTTGCTGACAGTTTGGGTCTATGGCTTCGTGGGGTCTGTGCCTCACTCGAACTCTACCATCAGTTCGTAACAACTGAAATCGTGACTCATCTGATCACGCCACATTTTTCCATTGGTCTAGGGACCAGTTGATAGGCTCACGAGCCCAGGAGAGTCGCTGCAGGCGATGTCGTGCTGTCAGTAAAGGCACTCAAGTCGGTCTTCTGCTGTCATAGCCCAAGGAAGACAAATTTCGCCGCACAGTCCTATCGGACACGTAACTCGTACGTCCCACATTGATTCCCGCAGTTATTTGACGAAGTGTTGAGTGTCTATTAACATTGACCATTCTACACAGACGTCGGCGGTCTCGGTCGTTAAGTGCAGGTGGTCGCCCACTGCGCTGTCCATGATTTTTCATAGTATCGGCCCACTCTTGATACTGTGGATCTCGGAATGGTGAATTCACTAACGATATCCGGAATGGAATGACCCATGCGTCTAGCTCCAACTAACATTTCACGTTTAAAGTCTGTTAATTCTCGTCGTGCCGCCATAAATCACGAAAAACCTGTTCACATGAATAACTTGAACACAAATGAAAGCTCTGGAAAACGGACTGCGCATTTATACTTTTTCGCTGCGATACTACTGCCATCTGTATATTTGCATATTGCTATCCCATGACTTTTGTCACTTCAGTGTATATGCTTTGCTGTAAAATTACTTATGTAATTGAGGTTTAAAAAAGTTGTCAATAAGTACTTTTGCACATATTCAAAAATTCTAAGTATGAGAAACGAACGACGAAGAAATTACCATTATACTTATCGTCATTTGTAAATAATTAAAAAATATTCCCATTACATTTAATTATATTCGTTACAAGAATCATGAACAAATTTAAAAATAAGATTATATATTTTAACGACATAGATTACATTTGAATGAAATATTTATTACAATCAAAGGCCGTGAAAAATATTCACGAAAATTCATTGTCACTATGAGTAAATTTATGAAAATGAGTAAATAGTAAAATAAATTGTTTAAAAATATATGGTTGTTTGTTTATTGTAGTTTGAAATGACCTATTTTGAATGCAGGTTACAGGAAAAAATGACACTTTCATCTTGAAACGTGTCTTTGTAGACACTTTGAAAAAAAATGAATGGTTTATTTTTAGAATTTCCATTTTATGTCTGGCTAACGTCTGGGATGCATGATTCTTCATGGAAATAATCGAGATGAAAGAATAAAAAAATTGCTAAATTGATTTCCGGATTTATTTGAGAGGAATGTCGCTGCGAATACATTCTAAAGAATGCGAATGTACAATTCAGAATTTGTGAAAAGGTTACTGAAGAAAGAAAAATATCGGGACAAACCGGTAAAATTATTTATTAAAAATGTACAACACAAAAAGATTAGAAGAAAGAAGAAAGTACAAAACAGATTTAATTCTCAGATCAGTAGATCAAGTATATCACAAAATTCATCTTTTTTTTAAATAAAGGAACAACAAGGGGATTGGATGAACGAAAAATAGCAGCCAACTATTTTCTAATGTACCACTTGTAAATAGTTTTAAAAATTCGTGGGAATAAATGAAAAAACAAATATATCGAAAACAGAAATTCTCTTTTTTGTATTTCTTATCAAAGAGCTCATGTCATTTTCATATATACAGAACAAAATATGTCAATACTTAGATCAAAATGTAAAAATTGAATTCGTCATGAAATTCATATTTTAAAATACATTAATATTTGTAAAAAGAGAAAAAATTGATAAAAATTAAAGTAAATAAATACATGCTTATTTTTCCCAAAGTTATGATTTCAACATACCTTTAAGCACATGTCGAGACTGATAAGGAAACGTAACCTTAAAAATAAACTCTTAAAATTACAAAAGACATTACAAAAAAGAAAAAAAACCTGTATGTTGACTTTGATGGTTATACCCTTGACATTAGAATTACTGTCCACTATCAACTTGAATGAAAGTCCGTGAAAGTCTGTACTCACAAAAATGGAGTGCAGAATTATCCTTTTTTTGAGAATAATTCCTTTAAATTTACATACTGCTTCAGGATGATTTTTTCGTGTTACAGGACCTTTTTTTTAATGTAGAGCTTTTGTAAATGCAATGGCAACGCATTATTAAAAGCTGATTTTTTGAGATGCTCGTGCAGATAATAAAATCTCATTTTTTCGCCTACGGAATGTTGTCTACCTCATTCCCAAAATAACATGTTCTGACATGATGAAAACAATGTAAAAATATAATCCATTATCTTTACCTGATATTTTTTCATAATTATGTGATGTAGATATATATTTTTAATTATATAAAAATTTCCAAGCAGTAAAATTGCTGATATTTTAATTTTTTTTGTAAAAGTACAACATTTAACTTTTATGCGGTTGTCTGTTCATTGCACGTATTTATATTCGTTAACATCCGCGTTAAACAAGTTTTACTGCTACAAAATGGATGGACATGGATATTTCCTTGAGAAGATTCTTTGTTACATTCGTTTGTATATGTGCAAACTTTAACAAAATAAAAAGAAAAAGGGATTGTATCGAAAGTTAGATCTTGGAATTTCTTATCAAACTGATTTATTTTCAGAAATACCATGATGATATTTCTGATATTTGAATGGTTTTTGTGATTGATTGTATATGATTAAGACAAATATGATGCAGATAACATATCGTGCCCTGCATAAATTGATAAAAAAAACAGATGAACTACAGCAATTCTATCCGGTTTTGATTAAACTTGATCCACAATTATTAAAGAAAAATAAATTTCAACCCAAAATTGTGAAATTTTTCAGTTTCAAATATTTTCGTTACGGACAGAAATCTTTTTTTTTTTGCCTTGGGATAGGAAATATATACTATAAAAACGGTTTCTGAAACAATATAGGAATAAAACACAATATTATATCCAGTTAGTAAAAGGGAGCTTACAGTATATTATTTTGTCTTTTAAATTTGCATTAATATGAACTGATAGATCAAATTTCTTTCCAAATGTAAGCAAAATAGACAGAATTGGTATTTAAAATATATAGGACATATATAATTAAAAATAATGAAGCAAATTACTTCTAAAAGAACATATTTTCATAAATCGCATGCATTTAGAAGGGTGCATTCTTTTAATACTGAAAATAGAATAATAGATTTTTTTAATGCAACGATCAATTAATTGATAGGGAATATATAGACATAAAAACAAGCCTTTTCTTGGCTAAAGAAGTTTGTTATTCCATCTACAAATGAAACTTTTCAACATGAAATAAAAAACAGTGAAGTTTACATTAACTAACAACAAGAAAAATATATGAAAATATAGAAGATATTTTTTTTTATTTTTATTAGAATGGGCGTCAGAAAGTATTAAAGGGCTTACGTCATATACAAAAACACAATTAGATGAAAATTTATTTTTTAGTCATCTGAATTCGGAATTAATTTATAACAGATAATCAAAATAAGCCAACCGACGTTTAGTTTCCAGTCATAATTGAATTTAGGCTTAGCAATTCAAAACAAATTCCTACCGAATTGGACTGATCAGATTAAAGCCGATTTTTGAAATACTCAGTCAAAGTCGCTATTAACTAGTGACGCACTACTGAAGCATTTAAAGTCGATATAAAATTATTTTTGATTGATTAAGAACTAGTTAGATCTCAGAAAATAATTAGATTAGACAAGAGCCGCCATAAAATATTCATTTTATATTCAATAAATGTTAAGCTGTATTTTGTTTTTGAGCGTAATTATTTCTGTTCTGTGTTTCATAAACAAGATGGCTGATAATATATGTGAAAACTGAAATTTATTATATTTACTTTCCTACTCAAATATCTGGTTTGTTATATCAACGTAATATTTGTAATCTAATTCGATAATTAGTTTAACTTTTAAAATCATTTACAATCGATTCCGCATTTTTGGTATGCACGAAAAAAAAAAACTGACCCAGAAACCCAAATAATATAAATATGGAACATTTGATTGAGTATAAACACACTTACACTTTTTACTTAATCTAGAAAATATAAAAATAAGAAGCTTTTTTTACATATCAATGTAAAAGCCCAAAAAATTAATTTAATAATCAGTAAATTAAACAAAACTAAACTAAAATTTCGTTATTAGAGATTTCATTAAGTTATTTTTTAAAAAAAATATTAAAATCTGTGGATATACAATTATTAATTTTGCCCCCAAATATAATCGTTTAGAAAGTTTGATCGCATAGAATTTATAGGCATTTAGTATAGACATTACATACATTTCTAGCGATTGTATGATATATTAATTAAGTCCCTAATATTTCTTCTCATGAAGAAAAGAAACATTCGTTTCATGAAAAATGTACCCATCAGTTGCTTTATTCATTAAGATATCTATTATTTTATGATATAAGATACGATCACTATGATAGCGATTATCAAGTAAATATTATCGATATCATCTTCTTTACAAACGATATTAGGCTGTAGAGAATGATAAAAATTCTTATTTTTTAAATTCAACTAATTGTATTTCCGGCATCCTGGCACAGAGGTACCGCTTCGAGTCCCGGTCAGAGCATGATTGTTCTTCCGTGTTGTTTCTGTGGTGTGTGTGAATGCGCTCCAATATAACATGTTCTGACTGAACAATTTTCAAAATAACATGTTCTGACATAAAAAAATCCGTAGGCGAAAAATTCAAATTTTATTATCAGCCCGAGCATCTCAAAAAATCAGTTTTTAATAACGTGATGTCATTACATTTGCTAAAGCTCTGATCAAACAAAAATAAGTTAATGACTACCGCAAATAAAACGGAGAAAAATGCCATTTTGAGCCCGTGATTATATGAAATGAAATAAATAGGAAATGGGATATATATTTTTAAAACAATAAATGCGAGACAAAGTTTTTTGAACCAATTTTGCAATACTAAAGTGACAATGAATAAAAATATAATTTTACTTTTACGAGCACGTGGTGCTGGCCGTTCAAGAAATTATGTTCTGACATGATACATTGAAATATGCATAGTAGATTTCATTTTAATCTTTGTATTTAATTTAATAAACTAAACGTAATATTAAAACCAATATCATTACAAATAATGCATTTTCTTAAAACCTAAAGACAAGCCAACTTGTAATTTTCTGAAAAACCTTTTAAAAATTACTTTATATTTCTTTTTATATTATCGTGTATCCAATTACAGAATTACAACATTATAATTTGCATTCATTTTTTGATATTTGATTTCTAACTTTGAGCTGCTGCATATTATGAATTACGATAGTTTAAAAAAATATTTTAAATTTTATAGTCTATTTAAATCTTGATTAAGAATGTGTCACTTAAGTAAATGAGTTAAAAACATTCAAGATTCTATAAAGTGCTTATTAATGAATAATATATGAAAAATAAAAAGTAAGAAATGTAAATAAACATCCTATCTTTTAATCTGCCTGTATTAATAACCAGTCGCTTTTGGCGATCAGATAGTTCATCGGATTGATCTTCTCATTACTAAAATGACCCACAGAATAAGTTTTATACTAATGAAACGGTCTTTAGAGCCGATTTCTGTTTCTATATATACTACTATATTTTTTCAATTATAATTTTATAAGTGTCATCTGGAAACATGTTCCGAAATGTTCATAAAAAATTTCAGTATCTAATAAAGTTTTTAAAAATTAACTTTATAAATTTTTTTTATATAAAAGAACTTGTTAAAGTATCTATAATTCTTTTCCTTGTCTATTTTTATTATGATAGATTTGTATCTGCTACTTTTTTCAAAACACAAATGACTTTGAAATGAGCACGTGATAAAATGCAAATTTTTATTTTAGTGAGTTAAGTTGAAAAGAAAATAATCGCATTGATGAAAATTGAGAATCACTGCATTTCTAAAAGCGCTTCAATTATTCCGAAAAATATTGCATAATATTTCGCAAAATAAACAGATTCAATTATTTAAACCAGCGGGATATGGAAAAAACTTAAACATCTAAAACAAAAACAACTAAAGCAACACTTCAAGAGATAATTCGTCATTAAAATAGTAACACAAATCAAATGAATGATTAATTCATGAAGTATTAAAATTTTAACCACGTATCATCAGGTTTTTACCAAAAAAATATTCAAATGCCAAGCAATTGAAAAAGAAGTTTACGTTTTGCTGTCTTAAAAATAATTTCCAATTACGAATTTGTATTGAACACATTAATTGCTCAGACAGTTTAAGGTCTTTGCCAAGGCCAAGGAAACTTTTTCAAGGTAATCTGAGGGTTTGATTTTTTTTCAATAATTGCGATACCAACGTATTGTAGAAAGGCGACATTTTATTGTTAACTAGAAACCTAAAAAGTCAAGGTAATAGGTTTTATTATGATTAATCAAAATTAAGATTGCTATTTTAAAGATTTAAAAATT
>JAOUZG010036048.1:0-16965 GCA_026289955.1 Argiope argentata
AACCTTTGAGTAGTGAACTATTATCAGTCTGTAAAGAGAGAGTGTTTGGGGGGGGGAGTTCCGGAAAGAAAGAAGAAGAAAAAGAATTGCAAGTACATTCGAACTTGTCTCACAAGACAATACGTTTTCATTTTACACACAAAACTTAAAGTTACCCAAATTTAAAAGAAAGTATCGCGTGAGAAAACAACGAATGTGTAATTAAATAGCAGTACGGATTGATTTTTATATTTAATTGTGATAAAAAAGAGTATGTGAGTAATAAATAATAAGCAGTTTGATTTAACGAAGCATTAATTATAATTTTCAAAGAATTAAATTACTATGTATATTAATCAAATTACTAATTATTAGTTATAGTTTTTAAATTTTTTTATTAATTTAGAAAGTAATCTTAAAAAATGAATTTAAAATGTTTTTAAAGAAATTTTATAGAGTAATTCGAACGCAAAAATTCTACAATAAATCTTCCAAATAAACAGCATCATTGTTCACAAAATTGCTCAATTTTTTTAAATAAATATAAAAAATTTAATATTATTTTGATTGAATGTATTGTATACTTATATAGTTCTCAATTGAATTAAAGGATTAAAAAAAATATTAGCCATCATTAAATACGGACATTATCAGTTTATTTATACTTAAACTTATTTAAACTCCGATCTATTTGAAAAGAGAGAGATCTCCCAACAGAGCTTGACTAAGGCAGGGACATACGGGGTTGATGCCCCAGGCCCCGACATCAGAGGAATGGGACGAATCGAATAAAAACTTTATTCTAGTCAATTTTCTTGTTATATATCTATAATGAGGTAAAAGATTTAAATATGTCCATAAATTCCAGTTCTTCATTACCAAGTAGTGAAGAGGAGGGAAAGGGAAGGGAGTCCAAAGAAGTTTTTGCCACTTGCCCCGATTAGGCTAAGTCGGCCCCTGATCCTGATACATTTTAATAATAAGGTATGATTAAAAAATGTAGTTCAGCTGAACTTAACAAATTTATTCTTATTCCACATTTACCTTTAGGATTCACTTTAAAGATTCAGAAGTGTCTGTTTAAATAAAAAATACTAATATTTAATAAATATTTTGGATGCACCTCAAAGACGACGAGAATGTTAGCGCTCACCTGAGGATATTGACATTTACCCCTTACTCGCCTTTCACAGTAATTTATATATATATAAATATGATGGTCATAAAATAACCTTCCAATATTGTAGCTAAACGTAATTATTGTTACAAAATATTGAGCACTAATATTGCTTCGGTCTATTTTGATGCCTTTTAGACTCCAGTGTGAAGGTCCCGACTTAGCCTAGTTGGGGCCCGGGACAAAAACTTTTTTGGGCCCCCCCTCGGCTTCACTACTTAAGTAATGAAGAATATTCATTAAAGAGGGAAAATAAATTTCTAAAAATCATTAAAATAAAATAATAGAACAATTCATTAATTAAATTTTAAATTTATTTAATAAAATTTAAATAGTTAAATTTTAAATTTAATAAATAAAAATAAAAATTAATTAATTAGTTTAATTCCTAAAGTCATTAACACATTCGCTGCCACCAAAATTTATATATCCATTCTCAGAAGCCGAATTTAAAAAAAGTTTTAATGTTTAAAAACGTTCCTAATATTTTAATAGTAAAGCCAGAAAAAAAGAAAAACCTTTTATTTTCGAGTTTAGTAAAAATAATGCTTCACTAACGTGCCACAAAAACCTCATCGTTCAACCTCCAAATCCGAACTAAAACTAAAGCAGTTTACTTATCATACTCGATTGACGCCCCAGAGCGTCACCGGCATGGGAGGTAGCGCCATGCAGACGCGCCAGCGCTTCAGTGGCAGCGAAAGTGTTAAAAGAAAACTACTTTCCCTTTGGGGCCTCACTTATGTAAGGGTCTGGGGCAACTGCCCCGTGTGCCCCTGCTAGTGTGTCCAAAAGCGTTGATAACCATAAAATATTAAAACGGTAATTATAATTCCCATTTATATGTTTTGCATGCCGGCTTTCTGGCACAGAGGTCGAGCGTCTTCCTCGTGTTTTCTCAGTCCCGGTTCGTGCATGGTTGTTCTTCTGTGTGCTATCTATGAGATGTTAGTCTGTTAATTATGCCCCCCTGTAAAAAAGGGCTATTCAAGCAAATGTGGTCAGTGTGTAGCTAAGTCGTACTCTTGGCTCTAGTTGGCGTTACTTGAAAAAACAAGAGACATTCCTTTTGACTTAAATCTGCTTCTGTATCAGCGGGGAGCTTCTCCATAGGCAAGTGCCATAAGTATCAACAACAACATCATGTTTTGCAGACAGAAAAAAAACATTAAACTCCTTTTTAAAAATGGAAATCTATGTTACCATATTCGTTATACTAATTGCTAAAGTCTGTTAATTGAACTCTTCAGTGCTAATCAGTAGCCATTCAGATTTAATGACAGATATGTCTGAGAGCATGGAAAAATGATAAATGAAATTCTACTAAATGATTCATACCCCTAACCATTTGCTTTCTTTAGATTTTTGTTCAGGATATTATTTTCACTACATGTTTTTGGGAAGAACTTCGTAATTTTGAACGAATAGAACAACATCTGAGATGGCACCCCATCTCCCCATTTCCGCATCAAAGTAATGGAAAAACGTTGACCCATGGCTTCAGATTCAATCCACTTACACGATGGATTTTTAGTGAAGACTTGAACTGGAGACTTCTGGCCGAAAACTCAGATCTTTTCACTATTCCATAATGCCTAACGTGTTTGCGGACTTGTATGAAATTTAATGAGGTTTAAAAATTCTGCACGTCTTTTATTTTCATAAATGAAATGTAGAAATGCGTTATTAAGATTGCATCAAATATCAGGAAGGTGTTGTATGCACTATTGACCCTTTTAGTGTCATCAATAATATGTATGTTTACATTTTAGTTAATCGATAATAAAATGATAAAATGACATGATATTCTTTTGATTTTAATTAGTTTTACCAACTTGAATTATTTCAAAGATTAAAATAAAATTGCTCAAATCATATTAATTTTTATTGCAAATTATAAGAAATAATGATTTATTTCTTTATATACTATTTACTTGATGCTCTGAAGCATGTCTCAGATTTCTTACAAATCAGTCTCTTCATTAAGTCTATAGTGATAACCCCTAGTTCTAGGGGTTATCATGATTTATTTAGTTTTACCAATTTACCAATTAAAATGGCCCAAGTCATATTAAATTTTATCATATGTTATAAGTGTTAATAATTTATTTCTATATAAAGTATTTGCTCGCTTTTATTAAAGCATCTCTGAAATTTCTTTCAAATCCTTTTCATCATAAAATCTATACAGTTTATAGGCTATGCTGATTTATTTTTTAACAACTTGAAATGATATCATGGCTTTAAATAAAATGGGTCAAATCATATTGATTTTTATTGCAAATTATAAGAATTAAGAATTTATTTTTATAAACCATTTTCTCGACATTGTTAAGCATTTTTCAGATTTATTTTAAATCATTCTCTTAACCTATATTAATAGGCTATCATGATTGAAGATTTCCTTCAAATTCTTCTGATCCTAAAACCCATACGATTTAGTGACTATCATTTTATAAGCAAATCCAAAGGAAATTCATTCAGGACTTGAAAGTCATTTTACATTAAACAATCATACACAATAGCATGCAAACACTTTTCCCCTTTGCTTATCTTTTTACTTATCATAGTAAAATCATACTTTTTTTCAATTTATTTATTTATTTACATATTTTATGTGAATAATAAATAAAAATGAAAATATGACCTCCGATGTAATAGTCTGAGATATCGCTGTTGTCATTCTTGGCCTTCGCGTTCTGTGCATTACTAATTTAAAGAAAGTTTTTTTTAAATAAGTTATGAAACCTTTTAAAATTTAAGATTAGAATAGGTTTATTTATAGAATCTTCTGAATTTTGTTTGTAATATATTTTATGAAGTTGCCATGACTTCTTATGATTGCATTTAAATACGTTTTAGAGCTATTTTCTCAATTTCTAATCTGATATAATTTTCTAACTGAAAACCTCAAATCAAAATCTAATACAAGTTCTTTGTTTAAATTAAATGTAATAATTTCTCAATATGTTCTGCAGTTTCAGAACAAGAGTATAAATAAGCTATTCATTTAGAAATATTCTATAGAAGTTTAAACGCTTCACAATGTTGAAAAAATTTTAAATTTCATATTATTTATCGGTTTAACCCCAATATTTAAAGAAATTGTTTAATATTGGGTATTTCTGATTGTTTAGTTCAAGAACTAAATAATATATTTCTTGAACAAACAGCAAAATTTTAAGTAAATCAATTTATAACTAGATATTTTTGCTTTGTTTCTCTTTTATAGCAAAAAATAATAATTTCTCCGACCTTTTTTTAATTTGAAATTTGATAATGATTATGCCTTTTCCTCTTTACAACGGAAGGAGGGGTGCATGTAGCTTCATGTATGAGCCCCTGAGCACCCCAGGCCAGAAATCTGATTTCTAGCTCATATGAGGACAAGCACATCACATTCTCTTGCACAGCCCCCTTTTACAGGAGGCACTTCACTCACCTTACAGATAGGACACCGAAAAACAACCATGCCCTGACCAGGATTCGAAACCGGAACGCCCAAATCAAGAGAATGACTCATTATCTATATGCCAGGATGCCAGCAATTAGCAATTGAACTGGTATATTTTGATTTCAAAGATATTTTCTAAATCTTTTATGAACAAAAATTTAAAAATTAATTACTTTGGAGCTTTTATTGAAAAATTTCTTACCTTGAAGATATTATACTGTTAGTCTTCATTTCTCAATACATACGAAGATATCTAAAAGTGCACCAAATCCTTGCCAAATGATTTTAAATGTGAACTTAAAACTTATCCAAGTCATATGAAATATTGTCTCACCAAATGAAGAATTAAAACCAAGCCTTACAAGATGAAATTCACACGTACCAAACGATGCTGATTTCAAGAAACATTTTTTTCTTGCTGATTTCGAGACATTTTTCCTCGTCGCATTTGTATAATTTTGTCAGCAGCCGATATGCAAATACTCACACAGAATTGCAACAAATTTAAGAATAAAAAGACGTTTTTTAGAAGTGTACAAGAGAGATTTTTCTTTGGTTTTTATCAATATTGTTCCCTTTAATACTAAGTAGAAAATTGTGGGCACAGTCTCGTATTGTTGAAAGTGTCAAAGGAAAGCTGGTGCAATTGTGTTTAAAACTTTTCGTAGAATAGCATTCAGAGGAAGAGTAAATGCTAATTATGGATTGTCTGAGATAACTTTCTATTCTCTCATCTCTCACGCCTAGTGCGATGGTGAATCCCATTCTACCATGACGCTGCATTTCATCAACAAAGAACAAGTCACGCAATGAACAGGCCCTTTCATTCTATGGTAATTGACTTAGATAGGAGTGATTCAGTGAAACAGGGTATGAGTATTGTACGCTACTAACCTATTCAAATAGATTGTTCGTGGGAAAAAATTTTATCCTCTATGAAGAGATATCCAGTAAGAGTCAGAGGGTATGTTCCCAGAGTTGATTTTAATCTATTAATACATAATAACTAATTTTTTTGTTTCTGGGCTTGGTCATTTTTCTTTTTATTTACATATACTTCATACAGCAAACAACTCATTCTGCTTCTGTGGGGATTTAAGGGTGCTGACCGCTTCACTTTCGAATGTATGATCAATACTCCTCACCACCTCAACTGCCCCTCTAACAAATCCAAATCGCTCTGGTTTCTTTGTGTATGAGGAATGTGGCTTCACTAAGGATCTGCGAAGTCTAGAGAGATATTTGTGAAGAAATTCAGAAGCTATGATAAGGGATCAGTGTCTTGGGCTATTTCCTATCTTGTTTTAATTGATTTTTTATTTATGTAATTATTCTGGCGTAGTTACCAGCTATTATTTTTATGTAGGATTATAGTTATTAGAAACTTTGTGCGTTTCTTTTCATATTCTTGATATACCTTGTGGTGAGGAGTTTTTCATTCCAAGTCTGCCTTTTATTTTCATCTTGTGTTTGTATCATTCACTTATTGTTCACTTTTATAATGAGATAGATAAATGATTTGGGATATTGTGCGTTTCTTGATATTGCTGTACAATATAATATATCTTACATCCTTTGGACGTTGTGATATTATTTTTATGTTTATGTGTACTATTGCTTTCTATATGTACTTCTCAACTTAATCTCTTAAACCCAGAATTGATTTTCTAATTATTTTATTTTATTTATTTTAGTGAAATGAATTATAAAGTATATACTTATTTATCCCCCATGTTCTGGTGATGGATGTAATCCTTCCAATAAATAAATAATGATTCTCTACCCAATCCCTTTCAAGGCCCTACACCCTTTCTGGTAGGCGGGACGTCTTGGAGCAAACCAAGACAAAAGAGAAATCCAGAAGAGCAATGAATTTGTGATTCATGGCTTATGTTGTGATTCTCTGCGGATAGAAACGACGAAAGGTTTCAGAAAGGTTCACAACATAACTGACTGCAATAAAAATAGGCTTATTTACCATAGAAAATGAAGAAAAAAAATACAAAATTTGCAAAAGAGAAAAAAAAATACCCATCATGAACGCAAAGAAAATTTTATTGAAGGGTTTATGATTGTCTTAGGATTCACCTACGATGAAGATTTAAAATATTAAAATGTTTTTTACTCTCTAAGGAATACATATTTCTATGAAAAATAAGAAAATTGTGGCACATCAGAAAAGGAATAAAATTAATTATAAAATTCCATCTTCAGAAATATGAAACAAATAAACTTAGACAAAAAAAAAAGTATGAAAAGCTGACAAATGATATTTCTATTAAAATTATGCAAAGTGATCAAAAATATTTTAATTCTTAAGATTGGTGTTGATATTAAATGCTTTACATATTTCTTACTACTATTATTTGTCAGAGATGAATATTTCGCAAATAGTTTTATAATGTTATCTATGAGGGCAAATCAAAAAGTCTTTGAGCCTATTTTTTATTCGCAAAAACAGGTACATACAGATATTTACAAATATACCTAGTATACTACGTACCTTACAATATTTCTCCACATAGTCACCACACCGGTTCAGACATATGTCACCATCGCAGCAATAAATTAGAGATGCCCCGGTGGTAGAGTTCTTCCGTCTGCTAGTGGAACCACCGTCGGACGGCGTTATTGGCTTCTTCGTCCCATGTGAATCTCTGCCCTGCCAGACGCTTTTTCAGCGAACCAAAAACGGTAAAATCACTGGGGGCAAAATCTGATCTGTAAAGTGTTCCAGAATTTCCAAATGAATGCTCATTCTCATGCAAGTCTTCACGACCTTTTTGAAACTCACGACACCACCATTGAATACAACTTAAAAAGAGACACTTTTCCTCGTACCTGGGGTGCATTTCCCCGTGAACTGCTTATGGGCGTTTGTCCCTTGCTCCATAGAAAACGAATAATACTTCGCTGCTCATAAGCTGTGGACGTCTGAAGAGCAACCGCCATCTTAAATGACTGATAGCAGCGCTACTCATCGGAGCAAAAGGCAGATACGGCTGGTACGGTTCAAGGAACGTTCACTTCTGGGAATGTATATGTTCACAGCTGTATTTTGGCTTAAAAAATAAGCGCAAAGACTTTTTGATTTGCCATGATCATGAAGGATTTTTTATCATGAATAATAGTTCTCGATAAATAGATATGCACAAATCGATATTCCCAATTAATTCGCGTTTTCAATTTCGTTTTTGTTATCTGTTAGCGTTTCATTTTGTTGGTCTTCATTCTTATTGATTTTTGTTACAGAAACTTTGCTAATATTTCCAGAAATCCTGCCATATTCTAATCTATAAAAGTACATGTTTTAAATATGTCTATTTAGGGTAAACTGTTTTCTGTTCCTAAACTGAATGATACCATTATGGGAAAATAATTGCTGTAACTAGAAGGTTATAGATTGTTCTTTGTTTAATCGCTGGGTATTCATCTTCAAAAATAAAATAAAAAAAGATTAATTCAAATGATTAAATTCACAATTTTATTCGCATCTCGCTTTTTCACACTTCAGCGTACTTGTACAAAAAAAATCAGTTATACTTCCACTTTCGGCCCAATGGCTTACGATAAATCGCGATACAATAAATCATATCTAAAATTAAATTTTTGATTTCATTTTTGCCATCGCTTACTGTTTGTTCTAGCTGAACGCCATTCTTACTGGCCTTCACACAAAATTTTTGTTAAAATTTCTATAAATACTGTCATACTCTAATATGTAAAAAATACTTGTTTAAAACGCAGTGTTAAAATTGTAACATGCAGACATTGCTTTGAAATTGACGCTCTTTAATAATGAAGTCTGAACAAAATAATTTTCTAACTATTTTTATCCAAAATAAAACAAATATTTTTATCATATAAATTGAAATTTCATATTATTTGGACTCTTTCTGATCAGTCAGTATGCCAAGTGAGGCTATTAAAAACTCATTATAGTTATAAATATATTAATTAATTAAAATGAAATCTGCTATGCCGATTTCAATGTATCATTTCAGAACAAAATTTCTTGAACGGCCTAGCCCCACGTGCTCGTGAAAGTTACATTATATTTCTATTCATTTTAATCGTTTCATTGAATGAGTCACTAGCATTGCAAATGATCCAAAATTTTTTGTCTCGCATTGAATGTTTAAAACATATCACATTTCCTATTCATTTCAATTCATGTAATCAAGAAATCAAAAGGACATTTTTCTCGGTTTTATTTGCTGTAGTCCTTAACTTATTTTAAATCACAGTTTTTGTCAATGCAATGACAACACCTTATTGAAAGCTGATTTTGTGAGATGCTCGTGCTGATAACTAAATTTTTATTTTTCGCCTACGGATTTTTGTTGAAGCCAAAAATCCTCATCCGAAAAACATAATCATGCTCTGACATGATAATAATGATATCACGATATATCAAAACATACTGACGTGTGAGATGATATATCGCGATGACGAAGTTTTGTCATAGCATAGCCCTAGATATATCATTTAAAAGTAGTTGATGCCATTTAAGAAGTTTATGAAGTCACGAAAAATTATTGTGCCATTCGAATTGCAGAACTGACTTTGTTACAAACGGCGTTGTGTAAAGACCTCTAGAACTCAAGCCACTCGCATATCACAAGGTACAGATTTTAAAATTCTCACACAACTCACTGCATATATGAATCCGCAGCTGCTCTGTGTGAATTTGCAACATATGTTAATTGAACTATTTCGCGAACAGACTTGTGATTAGGAGTGAAACGATCTTGCACTTCTGCAGCAAAGTTAAACGCCATAATTTAAGATTTTGGGAACAGAAAATCCACACAGAATAATGAAACACCAGAGTGATTCTACCAAATTGAACATTTTCTGTACCATAAAAAAGAGTTATGTATTCGGTCCTTTTTCGCTTCGCGGGAAAATATATTAAAAGGTTTATTTACCTCGGCATATTCTCCAATTAGTTGTTCTTTCAGTGATCCCAAGCTTCATTCTATAGAAAGGTTGTGCTCCACCACATTGACATAACTACGTACGTCAATACCTGAATGATCATCTAGGATATCATTGAATTTGGTGTTCTAGTCGAATAATATGTCAGTTCTTTCTTATTTCTGTAACTAGACGGTGCTCCACTACAGTGATATAATTACATACATCAGTACTTGAATGATCATCTAAGACATCATTATGCTTGTTGTACTAATCAAAAGATATATCACTTGTTTATTGGTCCTGTAATAATACGGTACTCCAATATATTGGTAATACATACATAGGTCATTAATTAAATGATCATCTACCACTTCATTAGATTAGAGCTGCTAGGACAAAAGATATACCATTTCTTTCTTGGTTATGTAGCAATACGGGGATCCACTAAAATATCAAAACTACATACGTCAATACTTGAATGAGCATCTAGAAATAATATAAGATATAAAATATAAAATTTGAATACTCAAAATGAAATATTTCAAATGGTTATTAGAAGAATAGAATTTTGTAAGAACATAATGATCCTAAATTTTTCAAAATGTGTCTTGCAGGCAAAAATAAATATAGGGATGAAGTGATAGAATGGTAAATAGAAAAAAGGATTCAATTATTACATTTGATTTCCAAATGAATGGAATTATTTCAATGAAAAAAATATGAACTGACATATGCATAAAAATAAATTATTTCTTTTATTGAGCGAATGAATCAGATTATTTCATCAATAAAAATCTAACATTAAAATTGCATTCAAACAACGGAATACACTGAAAAGCCAATCCGATTATTTCAAGGAATCGTATATGCATTCAAGAACCAATTTTAAAAATATATAAACTGAGTATACTAAGAGATATCAAGCGGAACACATTTTTCTCTGTTTCCAACACTTATACACTTTTGAATGGAATTTTCATAAAACCAATAAGATTTAAAAGTTGGCTTAGGGAGAGTATTTTCAGAGGATCTTCGAATATTTAAGAGCTTTGACTCGAAATATTTTTTGACTTTGGTGGTGCAAGTGAAAGCCATAAATATGAAGAGCCCTTGAAAAGAATTGATGATTTCAAACATATACCACAGCCAGATAAGACTAACCAAAGGTGCAATAAAGTCTGTTATCCATGTAACACCCATGATAACTGCCAGTCGGAGATATGTCAAATAGTTTTTCTTGAGATATTGAATTCTACTATTATCCCTCATTTTCATTCTATTTGCAAATAGTCTATAAGCAGTGACTGCAAACAAAATAAGGTTCAAACAAATAATAATAAACACTGGACCGGCAAAGAACGGCAGGAGAGACGTTTTCGATTTGAACCAACAAGATTCGCCGAATTTTGGCTTATAGGATTCATCTATACCTTCAATATTATCAGCAATCAGGGCTGCTGCTGCAAAAACTGAAGCTGTTCCCCAACAAATAAGGCTGTTATAGATGTATTTTTTGAGCTTGAATCCTTTCGAGGACGATCTCAAATTTTCCGTGGCTTCGATTATTGATCCGGAAACATCAAACGCCATCACAAGCATCCACAGAAATGATCCAAGAAAAAAGAATTGTAACAAAACCGCTATAGCAGTGCAAGCAAGACTGTTCTCAGTGACACTATTTCTTGAAATAGGATCAACAAGTAGGAGAGGAAAAGCGACAAACACATCGTTGCCAAATTGCATCCTGGTAAATTGCGCAGTTCTGGAACAAGAGCAAAAGCAATGAGATGCAATAGTAAAAACACGTTAGATACAACTAAGCCCGTGATGGTGACGTAATTCATGCCCGGATTTGGGAGTTGGGGTGGTGGCTCATCAAACACTTCGGATGGTGCACAGATTCTTATCATGTTACCAATGAGTATGCAATGCTCCTCTTCATAAGTTTTGTTGTATACTGCGACATAAGCAGTTTTATTTGGGAACATCACAAATTCATCTGGCTCTAAAATAAATGTGGAACACGATTTCAGAGATTCGTGTTTGTTTGATAGTTCTTCATCAGTTATCATTATGTAAGATGATTCCTCAGTTTGAAGTTGCAATTGGTAAATGTTTGAGTTGAGATGCTGAAGAATCCAGCATTAACTATTGCTATTAAAAGTACCTTTTAAGACAGTTTTCACGCATGGCAGTTTATATATTTCGGTGATTAATTTGTGACGAATTAAACAAGGGTTTCCATTATAGACACTTGCTTTTCAGTTACTTTCAGTCTTCAGTGCTGATGAGTTGAGCTATTATTCTGCTTTGTGTATGTAGGATACAATCCTGAAAGAAAAATAATTACATTAATATAATAATAAAATTTTGGGAAAATATTAAATACCATTACGAAGCAATTATATATTTTTATTTTGTATCTATAATTAAAATAAAGTAGAAAAATTAGATTGTTTTAAAAATGTAACATCTGATTTCAGATCATTATTACATCATTTCCAGTGGAATCAAAAACGAAAATGGTTAAAATATTTGTTAACATTTTTTGTATTCATTTTTAATACAATTTTTTGCATATTGAAATTATGTTACGACCACTATAATCTAATATTGGTTAAATTTAAAGGAGGACTTTTCAGAAGATGACTTTAAAATTTTTCTTTTTGTTACAAATAAAAATTTCATAAAATATTCAAATAATATTTAAGGAAAAAAATATTATTTTCTTCAAAAAATGTTTTTATTACTGATTCCTACTTCATTTAACAAAAATAAATATAATTGATAAATCCTTTAACCCTATGTATACTGACGGTACTTATAAGTACCATTTAAATCTTGATTATATTTTCGTAATATGACTATTTTTGTCGTTGGTGTTCAAAAAAACACCGAGAATGTAACCCAAATAGCAAAAAGTTAGTATTTGCTAAAACCGAGAATGACAATTATTTGATTAATAATTAAATTAATTAAGATATTTCATTTAATTAAATTTTTTCTATTGAGTTCTCTGGGATGATTCTGCAAGGAAACTTAACTAATGGCGCAAAAATGAAATTGGAAAATTGATAGCAACATAATTCAGTAGATAAAGGGTTAAAAGGAAATTAGTTTCAAATCTACAATTTCAATATCTTACTAGGACCTTCACGTATTTAATTGGACAGTCTTCCATGTTTGAATTTCATTTTTAAAACTTTATTCAGTGTGGAGTTTTCGTATTAAATAAAATCTTTTAAACTTTTAACAGATAATCTATAAAATTTATTGTAAAGCCTTTGTAAAGTAATAGACAATCTAATAATCAAAACTGAAAGTAATATTGCATTCTCTTTCCCTATAAACTGTCCATCGCTTTCCTTTTTTGAGCCTAAGCAGAGCTTTTTGAAAATTCCAGTAGATATCAGCAATATTCAATTTCAGCATTTTGCGACCGAAGACATTGCAAAGTATGAAGCACCTCTTTTAATAAAATAATGAATTTAGTTTCTCATTTCAATTCATTTTAACTTATTAATGATTTATAATGACATATTTCGGCATCTTGTAACTTTAAACATTTTAAAGTATTAGGCTCTTTTAATACGATGGTTTATTTAATATCTCATTTCAGCTTATTTCATCATATTAATTATTTATAATGGCATATTTCGGCATTTTGCGGCTGCGATCAGAGCAAAGTAAAAGAGTATTATTTTAATAAGATGATTAATTTAACTTCTCCTGTATGTTCAATTTAACCCTTTCTGAGGCGGGAAGTATACTTCTTACTAAATTCATCAGTCTTTGTATGGAGTTATATAGGTTGTTAAAGGTTCTAACAAATTTTTCATTAAGATAGAAATTTAGATGCTTTAATTTCTCATGTCACACAAAAATATCGTATTTCTATTTGTTACTGAATTGTTAATTAACACAATTATTTAATTAATGAACACATTCATCACATTTTATTTAGCCAGTAGCAATCTTTAAATTATTTTAATTTACCCTGACTAGAAATAATGACCATTTGAAGAATTAACATATTAATGATTTATAGTGGCAAATTTAGACATTTTGCGGCATTAAACATTAAAAAAGCGAAGTATGAGGCTTTGTTTGTAATAAGATGGTTAATTTAGTTTCTCATTTCAGTTAATTCCAACACATTAATGATTTATTGTAAGTTAAGTTTTGCTGCGTTGAAAATATCAATATATCTTTTCTTCGATTTACCATTATAGGCCCATATCTTACATCCAAGTAATGCAATTTTTCGGTTTTTATAAATATTCTTACAATTGAATTAACACTTTGATTGGAATTTCACTAATTGTACCTGATAAAGTGTTAATATTATTCTAATAATTTATCATTTACAGATTTTTTTTGCTTTTTAGAAACGGATGTACTTGGTAGATTCAAAAATAAAGTTTTGTCTTCCCCATGATCTGGGAGTCTCCCTGTGTTCTATCTTCGTGATGCGTAAAAGAGCCGTCGTGTCAAAATGTGAGGGCCAACTTCACGTGAGCTGGAATTTAGATTTCTGCCCTCGAAAGCTCAGGCATCTTGACTCTCAGAAGAGGAATTACGCCTTTTTACGTTGCAACGCGGGCACGGCATCATCATCAACAATGAAATGCATAACGAATTTTACTTATGAGTGTAGAAGGCATTTGAAGCTTCAAACCAAAACAACATTATGTTCTCACATAATAATAATAGCAAACTGCAAATGTTTTTGAAAAAGTAATTACGATCATTTGAAAAGAAGACTTTCATTTTCCCTCTGCCAGTTTTGAAGGTTGTTATAAACTTTTATTTTTACGTATTCATTTTTAATATTTCTTCTAATTTTAACTAAACGTTTCACTTTGAATGGCAAATTTTGTTTGTTTTATTTATGAAGTGGAATATTTTCCTCTAAATGCAAAATGTTGTCTGTCTTATAAAATAAAAGATTTAAACAGAGGTAATAAAAATGAAGTGCCATTCCAAATTACTATATCAAAAAAATTTGGAAATTTATCAAGTATACCTAATAAATCAGAAAACAATAGTATTCCTAACAAATCAGCATCAATAAAAACAATCAGAAAAAAAAATAATATCTAAAAGCAGTTTCGGATGCAGGCATCTATTTATTAAACCTCTACAAGATATATGCCTAATCTTTTTCATACTTATTAATCAAACACTCACGAACGTGGGACAAAAATCAATCGTAATACTTTTTGTCGAATCGTGTCGTTTCAGTCAAATGTAAGTCACATCACAGACTCTCCAAACCGCCCGAAGACACCCGGACAAAAATAATGAATGACCGAAACGCCGCAACAGCAACACTGGCGGGAACTGAGGGTGAGCCCTATTGGCCATCATCAGACACGGTGCAACCTAGATGGGAGGAACCAGATCCCCCCCTATTTGTGTACCCTCTAATATGGCGAGATACAACCATCATGCCGGAAGCATCTCATCCTCTTTTTGAGGTGCCCCCTGGAGGAATGCAGTCAAACTGCTTCATTGAATATATTTACAGCTGTGTACAGTTAAATGCAAACGAAATAGTATGGATTTTAGACAGTTATTTTATTGTATTTATTTACAGCTGATTATTATTGATTATATATATACAGCTACATTAAATTGACCTTAGTTAATGGATGGAACTGTAAAGTATTATTAAATATTTCTGAAAACGATTCGCCGTTCAACAAAATAGTTAATTTAGGGTGAAAGAAGCCAAAAAATAAGTTTCAAATAGAAAATTTAATGATAGTTTAACAGTCACCGTCAGATGGATAATCACTGATTTGTCTATGGAAAGTGACGTTCGTATCTTTCAAAATAATTGTCTCACAAAAATTGTATTTGTATCATTTTAAGATTAAAAAAATTACGGAAATGAAATTGATTTCATCAAAAAATGTATATATAATTAATATCCCTTAATTTTAACAATATTATCTCGTTCAATATAATACAAATTTCTAAATGTTATTTTGAGATTTAAACTCATGCATTGAAACATTAAATCGAGTACTTTTACCATTCATTCATTCCATAATAGAAGTTTTACTTTCATTTTTTTCATAACACTTTTACATACGTACTTTTTTAATTTTTGAAATTAAAATGAACTCACATTTTTCAGTTCGTATCAAGTAACAAAGTATTAAAAAAAGCATTAGCTTAAAAAAATTTAAAAGGCAATGCCTACTTAAGTCAATTTTTTTAGATACTTTTTATTAAGTAATGGCAATTAATATTTAAAAAAATTATCAAAAATTGATTGACTTTCACAAGAATCGAACTCGCATGCTTCATCTTCATTTCAAAAATACCGAAATCCTCGCATTTTACCGATTGAATTACTGCCTATCGATTTCAATTTTCCTTACAAACTGCTCAAATTCTATTTAAATTATTTTAAAAAATTAACTTTAATTAATGAATTAATATTTGAAAAAATATTATTAACCCTTTCAATCCTGAATATTTAAATTGTAGAATTTAAAAAAAATGATGGAAATTAGTGACAAGGGTCACCAAGAGAACATCCTCATTCAATTTCTTCTCATTTTCACCACGGGTATTGGAACCAGGAAGTCGTGGAAAGTTCCAACAGCAGTTTTGAAAAGAAATGAAAACTAAGAACTTAAAATACCGCGGCTGCAAATGCCACAGTGGGGGCCGAAGAGGTTAACACCAAGTTTCGTCCACTACAAGTTTAAAAAAAAAATTGCTTGAACTGATTGGAAGGATAAATAATATTTTATTAATGATGGGAAATTTGAAAGAGATATATAAATATATATGGGAGAGTTTAAACTAATAGTAAGAACTGAAAAAACATTGAATTTCCGATCAAAAAGTCGGTAATCTAGTCAAATAATTTGTTCTCCAAAGGTAGCTAGTACTTTTTAAAGTGCAAACCACTGTAAACCCCGACCGTGCGTTTAGTACCAAAATTTGATATTGGTCTATACTTATAACGATAAAATCGTATACCAAATTTTATTCCCATCTTGTTTAGGTGTATTTAAGGAAATGGATAAACTTCCTCTGAATAGAGATCTTTCAAAATTTGATTGAAATCAAAAAACTTTGTATAAAGACAACATGCCAAACTTCATCCAGCTAGTAATTTCGACTTATTGTGTTCAAAAGAGAAGATAATTCTTAAAAGATATTTTCCAGGCCGATTAAGATATAATTTGTCAGGAAATATCAAAGTTCGAGTTCGAATTTTTCGATAATAATGATTTTCTTTAACTTCAATGAAAAAAAAATCAATTTATTCTAACAATACTTTTTGTACTCTGATTATTTAGATATAAAATATTAGCTTCGAATTTGTACATTAAATTATTTGAAAAAATTTAATGTGTTCGGATTTAACCTTTCAAGTATATATATATATATATATACTTGAAAGTGT